>JABUQX010001454.1:0-17500 GCA_015478945.1 Trachelipus rathkii
ATTCTAATCATTTACCTCTTGTTTTCTCCTACGTATGCACCTTTTAGTATTTCTTTTTTCCTCCTTATATAATTCAAAGCATCTTTCTTTTGAAACTTCATCATTTGCTTTTAGTACATTCAACCACGCTTCTTTTTTTACTTTTAACTGCTTGCATTACCTCTTCATTCCACCACTGTTATCATTCTTACTTCCTACTTTAGCAACATACACATACTCTTTTGCACTGCTAACAAAATTGCTTCCTTCATTTGCTCCCAGATTTGTTCAGTTTCAACTTGTTCACATTCAACTGATTTACTTGCGAGCGCTCTTACATACTTATCCTTACTACCTTGTTCACTTAACTTCTCACTCTTAATTTTACCCACTTCTTTCCGTATCACCTTCCTCTCCATCCAAGCCCCCACTAACTTAATTTTACATAGAACAACATAATGATCCGATAATCCCATTCCTAAACCCCTCACTGATTTAACATCCAACACATACTTCAACATCTCCTTCTTCACCAACACAAAATCATACTTTTCACTTCGATACCATCTCTCACCCACACCAACTCTGTATATTTGAGATACCAAATAGCAGTATTACTTACACACGTAAATTCTCCTGGCCAGAAATCAATCACCTTCCTACCATTCTCATTTTCTCCCGCCACCCCAAAACCACCTGTTATACCATCCCTTTTTTGATCACCTATCCAACCATTCAGGTCCCCCAACACTATCAATCTGAAGCTCCTACTCACCCCATTCAAAAAATCGTACTCTCTCCAACGTTTCAGATAGACCATAGGTAATAAACCACACATACCCTGGACCTTTCATAAACTTAAATTTAACTTATTAGAATTCAGACTCACACACACACAAAGTCTACCATAGCTCTGTGCCACAAGTCACTCACCAAAAGTGCAACTCTCCCCTTTCCACACCAGCACACACATTTCACACCACACCATTTCATTTTCACCGTTTCCTTTCATCTTTGTTTCAGTCACAGCGAGCAAATCAAATTTGCCCTTTCTAAATACATCCATCACCTCTCTCCTCTTCTCCTCAACATTTATTCCTCTGACATTCCATGTACCCATACGATTCATACAATTTGCCGAAAATTAGAAGGCCGTTTACGGCGATCACGACCATCCTGGAGGCACATCGCATTCCGATTATATAGTAGTGCAGTCATCCTAATTACCACCAAGTCCCTAGTCGCCTTCTACGACACGCAGGACATACGATGTGGGCAATTTTTCTCCCAACACATATATATATATATATATATATATATATATATATATATATATATATATATATATATATATATATATATATATATATATATATATATATATATATATATATACATATATATATATATATAGGAAGACTTTTAGTGATGTAGGTGGTCTCCTCTTTAGTCCCCCTAAATAAGTATAGCGGTGAGTTTGGTGTTTTGTGGTTCACAACTACGTTAGCAACGATAGGCCACTGCAATTATCTCTTTAGTAAAATGAAACACTAGGTTTCACACTTATCTTTTTATGAAATAGGACACAAAGTCCTGAGGTAATTATTTCTTTAGTAAGCGCAAACAAAGTTTGCAATACCTTATCTTTTTATGAAATAGGAAACAAAAGTCTCCTTTCAATTATCTTTTTAAATAAAATAACTCAAGGTTACTTTGGGATTTAAAATAAATCCAAAAAACTACTGAGTCCAATGAAAGCAAAAGTTGCAACACAAAGTAAAGTTGTAACAAAGTCCCTTCTGTTAAGATACTCTTTGTAGGCGAATTGCAAGTCGCAGCCTTTTCCAGTGTGTTTTTCAAACTTGCCTCTGACTCTTCGTTTAAAAGCGAAAATTGGTGATCGAAATTCGGAGTCGCAGACTTTTCCATAAATTTACCTCCCTTGCCAAAAGTGGTGTTTGGAGGAGTTCTGGAGAGAGTATCTTCAGTGAGACTTATTTCTTCTGATTCTTAATAATTGCTCGAGTACCTCAACAGAACGGGTTTATATACTATTTCACTTTGAATTTTGCCTCTCGCGTACCTAGCATAAGTACGTGAAATCATAAATTAAAAATTTTACAAAGTTGTAATGGAGTACTACATTACTTCCCGCGCAAAAACGGAGTGAAAAAGTATGTTATAATAATTATACAAGATATGAAAATTAACCTTCAATTCAAATGTATACATATTTGTGGGCATTTAATAATGCACACAAACATATAAAACATTTCAATGGGGCAAAAATAAGAACTAAAATACATAAAGTTAAAGTACTTTCAAATGCAAACATATCTAATTATGTCCGAAGACATAAGTAGACATATAAACATTTGAAGGTAAAAATAGTATACATGAAATTTGAAGAATATTCAAATACGAGCATACAACTGGTTACATCCGAAGATCCAAACATATATACAAATATTTGAACACATATTAATACAATAATGTTATATATATATAGAAAGAAAGATGTATTTAAACATAAGCATATTTGGTTATATCCGTTAGATATAAACAAACATACAAACATTTAAATGGATAAAAATACAAAATGTTACAAATATTTATATATATATATTAAAAATATTTCACATAAGTTTGTTTGGAGAATGTTACTTGACGCCTCGGGTTTCTTCGTAAAGGAGGTTCTTCTTCTGTTGGCACTGATTGTGCGGGAACATCGGATGGTGTTGAAGAATCTTCTGACAAAACATCGGATGATGAAGGAGCATCTCGTGGTACAACATCTGAGTTTATTACAGGAGGCATATATGCAGGTTTCAATCGATCAATGGAAACCATATCAGTTCTTCCCGTTGGGTACTGTAACTTGAAACATCGATCGAACCGTTGAAGCACAAGGAAAGGTCCGGTGTAAGGAGCTTCTAACGTCTTTTTGATGCGATCGACGCGTACGTATACATGTGTACATGTTTTTAAAGCTTCAGGAATGAAAGTAACATCGCGTGACGTATGCAAAGGTGGAGATTGTCTGAAATCGAGTTCTTTCATTCTAGCGATGAATTTTTTCATAAAGACTTCAAATTCTTGCTTTGAAGAAGGATTTGAAGGAAAGAGATCCGCGGGTAATAAAGGTGTTTTTCCTATTACAGCTTGAAAAGGGGAGTAACCTGAATCATTAGGTATACATCGAAGGCTAAAAAGGATGATGGGCAAGGAAAGTAACCAATCAGTCTTTCTAGCCATGATTGCCGCTTTCAAAGATCGGTGAAACCTTTCGATTTTTCCATTAGCTTGGGCATGGTAAGATGACGTTCTAAGTCGATGGAAACCAATTAAGGAAGATAGTTCTGAGAAAAATTCACTTTCAAACTGAGGTCCGCGATCCGTGATGACATATAAAGGCACGCCGAATCTAGAGATCCATTGTAAGAAAGCGTAAGAGACAGATTTTGCAGTGGTGTTTTGAAGAGGAAAGGCTTCCATCCATCTTGTGTTTCTATCAATACAAGTGAGAAGATATCGAAACGTTGCTGAAGATTCTTGAATAGCGGTGGTTGAAGGTAAAGGTCCAACAATGTCAATGTGTACGGTTTCAAAGCGCTGGGAAGGAATTTCTAATGGAATAACAGGTTGCTTTGTATGGCGTTGAATCTTGGAACTTTGACATTGATGACAAGATTGAGTCCATATACGAATATCCTTATCCATATTGGGCCAGAAGTAGCGCGTCTTCACTAATCGAAGAGAAGCTTTGACACCTGGATGAGACATGCCATGAAGATCTTGAAAAACTTGTTCACGATTTTGCTTAGGAAGAAATGGACGAGGATGAGGAGTAGTAGTTTCGCACCAAATTTGAAGATTGTCATAGAGTGGAAAAGCATGAAGTCTTGGCTTGTAAGTTTGTAATTCTTCATCAGTGGCTTGTGATCGTGCAATAGCAGGAAGATCAACTGGATCGATGGAAGTAGATGATATGGAGCGTGATAAAGCATCAGCTACCACATTATCTGATCCTTTAATATATAAGGCTGAAGAGACGTATTCCAAAATGATAGAAAGATGTCTTTGCTGGCGATCGCTCTTTGCTGGATTTCTGCTATAAAAAGCGGAGACAAGGGGTTTATGATCTGTACACAAGACGACATCTCTACCTTCTAAAAAGTGTTTAAAATGAAGAACAGCAAAATATGCTGCTAAGAGTTCCCTGTCGAAAGCTGAATATTTTCTTTGTTGGGTAGTCAATTTCTTGCTGTAAAAATCAATTGGTATTGGTTCGCCATCAATCATCTGATGCAGTGCAGCTCCGATGGCGACTTGGGAAGCGTCAGTGACCAGTTGGAGATGAGTGACATCTGGATGAGAGAATTGGAGAGCTGCTGCGTTAGCTATGGCAGTTTTAATTTCCTGAAATGCTTTAGAGGCTTCCGGAGACCAAGAAAGAGAACTAGATTTGTTAGGACAAAGCTTGGCCAATTCCGAAAGCGGAAAAACTAAATTAGCAAAATTAGGAATCAAACGACGATAATATCCTACCATACCAAGGAAACGACGAAGACTAGAATAATCAGTTGGCATAGGATAGGCGGAAATTTCAGACTTCTTAGAATCAGGTGTACTAAGGCCATGGGAAGAAATATGATAACCTAAAAAGTCTAGAGATGATTGCATAAATAAACACTTAGGAACAGAAATACGAAGGTGGTTATCATGTAAAATTTTAAATATTTGACGCAAATGTTCTTTGTGTTGCTCTTGATTCTCTGAGAAAATTAATAAGTCATCCAGATACACAAAAACAAAAGGAATATCTCGAAATATTGAATCCATATAGCGTTGGAAAGTAGCTCCAGCATTACGAAGACCAAAAGGCATAGAAACAAACTCAAAAAGACCAAAAAGGGTCGTAATGGCAGTCTTTTCTATGTCCTCTTCATAAATAGGGATCTGATGATATGCTCGGAGAAGAATTTACTGTATACATGCGTACCGTGAAGTTTATGAGACAAACTGTTAATATATGGAAGAGGATAACGATCTGGTTTTGTCACAGAATTTAAAGTTCTAAAATCACCACATGGACGCCATTCACCTGGAGCTTTCTTAGGAACGAGGTGAAGAGGTGACGACCAGGGGGATTTAGAAGGACGAATAATACCAGCTTTTAAGAGAGTATTAAACTCAGTTTTTGCAACTGCTAATTTATCCTCTGTTAGACGACGAAATTTAGCATAAACAGGGGGAGCGTCACTTGTCTCTATACGGTGAAAATTTTTAGATTTATACTCAGAATTTTGTAATGGATTAATAGGTGACGTTAGAGATGGGAAATCCTCCAAAAGCTGAGTTACTACTGGATGAGAAGGAAATGTATTAAAAATGGGAGATGGCACAGAACCATTTAGAATTCGAATAGGAGCCTGTAGGTTCGTAGTGGAATCCAAAATAAGTTTTTGACCACAATCCAAAATTAATTTAAAATGATGGAAGAAATCCATGCCGAGAAGGGGGGTTGCTATGTCTGCAACTAGAAAGGTCCATTGAAATTCACGGCGAAGGGATGGTAACGTAAAAAATGCTGTAAGTTCACCATGACACTTAATAGGAGTATTATTTGCTGCAGTACATGAAACTGCGGTAGGGGAAAGAGAAAAATTACGTGCCATCGATATAGGAAGGGCTGTTATACTTGCGCCAGTGTCGACTAAAAAGTCTATGGTTTTTCCAAAAATACAAACAGCAGTTTTGAAATGCGAGCCCAAGATGGCGCTTATTGGATCTCGCTCTATTCGTTTTTTGAAGTAGGAACAGGTGATGAGGCACGAGAAGATGCAGGTGAAGAAGGTCTAGAAGAGGGATATATTTGTAAGCCTTGTTTGTTTGGCCATTGACACCAAGGCTTGCAATTCCTAGCTTGTGTACCAAAATATAAGTGTGATCGACAAACTTTAGGTTTCTGATCGTTATAAAACGGTTTAAGGCCAAAAGGAATAGAAGATATTGAAGTAGTAGGCTTATGAAAATTGTTAACAGGATTTGTAACTACAGGAGCACAGCTCGCTGCAGTTTGAGACGAAGGATTGACAAATGGTAAAAGATCGTTGGCTAATGCGCCTAATTGTTCCAATGAGAGAGAAGTTTGGGTGGCAATAACAGGACGAATAGAGAAAGGAAGAGCGTCAAGAAAACGAAGGCGCACAATATCTTCACCGACATTTAATTTAGATGCTAAATTTAAAATGTCGCGAAGATACGCAGATGGTCTACCAGTAAAAGGTTGTTTGGACAGTAGCTCCTGAAACATTTCTGTTTTGCTCTGTTCGAATAGGGAAATGATAGATTCCTTAAGGGAAGAATAATTTTTACTCTCGAGTTCAGAAGGAGAAATGCGAGAAACAACTTCTGCAGGAAGGTTAGAAAGAGTGTGATAAAAACGAGTTTGTTCCGAAGTAATTCTAGCAAGGAAAAATTGGGCCTCTAAAATGTGAAACCAGGAAGAAACAGCAGCCTCTAAAAATACAGGAACTTTAATCCTTACCTGAGCCAAAGCAGTAGTGTCTGATTCTCGTTGTCTGACATTGATATTCACTGCTGAGATTTTGAAGATTAGCTTTGCTGGGTGTTCTTCTTGTTCTTCTATTGAACAACTCTGGGATCACCAATTATATAGGGAAGGACTTGGGGTGATGTAGGTGGTCTCTTCTTTAGTCCCCCTATATAAGTATATGGTGAGTTTAAAAGTTTTGTAGTTCACAACTACGTTAGCAATGATAGGCCACTGCAATTATTTCTTTAGTAAAATGAAACTCTAGGTTTCACACTTATCTTTTTATGAATTAGGACACAAAGTCCTGAGGTAATTATCTTTTTAGTAAGCGCAAACAAAGTTTGCAATACCTTATCTTTTTATGAAATAGGAAACAAAAGTCTCCTATCAATTATCTTTTTAAATAAAGTAACTCAAGGTTACTTGGGAATTTAAAATAAATTCAAAATTAGAAGCGATTTATTCAATGAAAAAGTAAAGTTGTAACACAAGTAAAGTTGTAACAAAGTCCCTTCTGTTGAGATACTCTTTGTAGGTGAATTGCAAGTCGCAGCCTTTTCCAGTGCGCGTTTTTCAAACTTGCCTCTGACTCTTCGTTTAAAAGCGAAAATTGGATTGAAATTCGGAGTCGCAGACTTTTCCATAAATTTACCTCCTTTGCCGAAAGTTGTGGGTGCGCTTGAGGAGTTCTGGAGAGAGTATCTTCAGTGAGACTTATTTCTTCTGATTCTTAATAATTCTCGAGTACCTCAACAGAACGGGTTTATATATTTTCAATTCGACTTATGCTAAAATTTTGCTCGTGCAAATCTTAGCAAAAGTACGAACATAAATTAAAAAGCTCTTACAAAGTTGTAATGAGTACCTTTAGAGAAAGAAATGAAGCAGTTGAATAGTATAGAATATATAGATATATATATATATATATATATATATATATATATATATATATATATATATATATATATATATATATATATATATATATATATATATATATATATATATATATATATATATATCAAGATTTAAATGAAGATTTGCTAAATTACTTCTGACTAGAGACGGTATATGGAACAAGATTTTCGATGTTGCTGACATTGAAGATCTAACGAAACACTTGTAAGTATTTTTATATAATATGAAACCTTTATGAAAAAGTCATACTTCCTTGATTTTATTATTATTATTATTATTATTATTATTATTATTATTATTATTATTATTATTATTATTGTTGTTGTTGTTATTGGAAACCTTTTAAGAGGTCATAGTAATTGTTTAAATTACTTAGGTTAAAGATGAAAGACTGGATGTCGATCGTAGGAGAGTGAATGTCAAGGAAAAAGGAAAATCATGTAACTAAGTTAGAAACTCGTTGAAGGGGAACTTCTAAAAGATATGAGAAAATATGGTTTTTTGTAAAGTTTTGCTAAAACAGTTTATGAACAAAATGAAAGGGACTGTGATTGTTTGTAAAAAGCATTGATTAAATAAGTTTGTCATTTGGAAGACAAGAAGGTTTAGAACATTGGATGCACATGTTATGAATCTGTGGGCTGGGTAAAAAGAATCAGGTAGTCTATTTGGAGAGGGACAAACTTAAAGAGGGATGATGGTATAGGAAATGATGCTCTAAAATTAATTTAAAGGAAAATATTTGAAAGATAAAAAAAATATATAATTGGTTGCGAAAAATGTGTGTATGAATATAAAGAAAGAGAAGTGGGGAGACTCATGTAAAGAAAATGTTTTATTTGAATAAGATTATGATAAAATTTGCCAACATGATCAAGTCTTCTTGAGAGGTTTTGTAATGATTGCAAGTAACGAGTACAGTCATTTCTTTATTTAAATGTGTGTGAATTACATTACTTACAATTCTAAGTTTTTTATATATATTTTAGATAGGAAACAAACAAATGCCCAAATGCCACTCTGACCTCTTCCACAAACTGTCCACAGCAAATAATCTGCGATTTTCAGCGTCTATCATTCCTTCAACAAAAAGTTTGAAGCTTCGACCAACCATTATAAAGAAGTGATGCGAACTCATATTTTAACGTCACGCTTCTATTTAATTACCTCGTAACTCATTTATATTTTTAAATCTGCTTTTTGAGATGCCAACTTTATCCCTACACAATAATATTAAAATAATAAATTTTGTTCTAACATTAATAATCAAATTGTTGATAAATAAATAACATTATTATATATATATATATATATATATATATATATATATATATATATATATATATAGTATATATATATATATATATATATATATATATATATATATATATATATATATATATATATATATATATATATATATATATATATATATATATATATATTACTATTTTTTAAATAATCTCATTTTTATTTATTTAAAAATAATTTTTTTATAGTATAGAAAGTCTAAGCCTGTTTTAGCAATGTGATAATATGTTCTAGTTATTTTAGAATGTTTAAAAGGCACATATAATAATAATGTGTTAAGTTGACAAAAGCATTTTGCAGAGGAAAGGAAAGAAATATTTTGAGATATATTTGAAGTTCACTCCGCTTTGCATCTCAGATGATCAGTGGATGTGTTGTTCTTGGTCATTGTAACAAATTTATTAATTATAGTACGTTATTAAACAATATTTTAAGCAAACAGCATCCCTGCACCTTATGGCCCGTAGAATTGCCTTTGATATATATAAGAAGAGTATATATATAAATATATATATATTTATATATTATATTAAATTATATATATATATATATATATATATATATATATATATATATATATATATATATATATATATATATATATATATATATATATATTAATTACAAGAAGCTTATAAGATCAAATAACCTGCTTTTTAAATGTTGTTGCTGTTAAACTGTGGAAAAGTTTTTTTTTTGTGGTCAGTTACCAATTACAGCAAATTTTAAGTTATAACAAGTTTTTAAATGTCTTTTTGAAATAATATTACAAAGTCTTCCTATACGTAAAACAATGAATAGTTCTCTCATTAATTTTAATTTTGACTGTTTAAAATGTTCCATTGGTATTATTTATTATGATGTATTAATTTCCTTATTTCGATACATTCTATTCCTTTTATTAGAAATCAGTAACTGTGTTATAAAAGATGTGATTTAAATCTATATTATACAATAGGATTAACTGTAGTTGAAAAGAAAATTTAATAGATATATTTCTGAGTTTTTGGTTATTTTGAAGTCCATATTAATGTTGTATAATACAACGTTCATTATGGTAAAAGACTCAATATATGATAGGTCCTTTATTTAAGTCACTTTCGTCTGTATAGTTATATTTATTAGTATGATTGGGCGTTCGTTTGTGTGTGTGTAATAGAATTGAGAGAAATATTTTCCAATCGTAAATATGAAAGGGAATATACGCGGTTTAAATGCGATTCTATTATCGGTCAAAGCTATTTTGGAAGTAATGTCTTTACAAATATTAGCTCAACTTTTAAATTATAGATTTTATCTATTGTCTTTTCGACGGTGCTCCAAAAAAATATATATATATATATATCAACTTGAGAATCTCCTGAAGTGTTAAATTTAACCGGTTATCTATAATAAATATTAAATTTTACTATGAAGTTGTTCGAGTGAATGAATGCACCTAGTGAAGTTTTACATAATTTTATAATTTTACGACTTAGCTTTATCCCAAATGTTTATGTATGTAGAACTTTGTAAATAAAATTTTCTTTATTGATTTATTTTATTTGCCTTTTAAAGGAGCATTAGTTTAAAAGCTTAAGACCATTTTTTCACTCATATTTTCCTCTTATAAATTACATTTTGACTATGCTTTTATACAAATCATTTTTCATCATTATTAATCTGGTCCTCTCTGTTCCTAAAAGAATTCATGAACAAAGTATTCTTACTTTAAGAATTAAACATAAAATTGGATATGGAGCAAAGTGGTCTACAAGTGCGAGGTTTATAGTTTCCATGTTATAAGCATATATAAAGCTTAGTATTTTTAGATCGCTCTAACTAATGCGTGTGGTGAGGAACATATGACCAGTGTAATGATTAATAATTGTGTTTGACGAAAGAATAGTAAATTTTATGAACACACTAGTTTCTATCAATTTACATGTAGGGACATGGGCGTATGCAGGGGAGGGCACAACAACCTTATATGTTTGCCAGACGACGTTTTTAAGGGTTTATTAGTAGAGAATGTACTAAAAGCAAATGATGAAGTTTCAAAAGAAAGATGCTTGGAATTATATAAGGAGGAAAGAAAGTAATACTAAAAGGTGCATACGTAGGAGAAAAGAAGAGGTAGATGAACAGTTTGGAAGGAGGATGAATGGGGGACTTACAAAAAGGAATAGGAAGCCTTCTTGGAAGGAAGTGAAAGGAAGCTATGAATGAGAATATAAACCTGTTTAGAATAATAAATAGGATGGTAAATGGTTAACTAATGGATGTGAGGGGAGTGTGGAAGAACACTTCGAGAATCTGCATAATTTTGGCAATGAAGAAGTGATAGTAAATGTGTGTGGGTTTGATGGAAAGTAAGAAGGAATAGGTATTTTGAGATGAGGTCATTAGTTTGGGGAGGAGGTAATGGGTAGAAAGAGAAAGTTAGAAGAATGGTAAGTCAACAGGTATAGATGAAATTGCTGGTAAATGATCAAGAATGGAGGCGAGATTGTGATTGATGGATTTGGAAGTTGTGTAATAAAGCGTTTATGGAGGGTATAGTTCCAAGGGATTGGAGGAGAGCAGTAATAGTACCCTTATATAAGGGTAAGGGAGATAAGGGGAACTGTAGAAATTATAGGGGAATAAGTTTATCGAGTGTTGTAGGAAGATATATGCTGGTATTTTGGTCGAAAGAGTGCGTCGAGTGACTGAAGGACTGATTGGTGAAGAACAAGGTGCGTTTAGGAGTGGTAGAGGATGTGTGGATCAAATCTTTACATTGAAACAAATGATTGAGAAAATGAGGGAGAAGAAGAATAAATTGTATTTAGGTTTTATGGATTTGCAACAGGCGTATGATAGAATTAATTAATGGCAGGTGTTAATGATATATGGTGTTGGTGGTAGGCTTCTGAATGGAATCAAAAGTATGTATGAGGATAGTGAGGCGTGTGTAAGAATAAATGGTGTCAAAGGTGATTGGTTTAGTATTAATATCGGAGTGAGACAGGGTTGTGTTATGTCTCCTTGGTTATTCAATTTGTATATGGATGGGGTTATGAAAGAATTAGAGGTGGGGGTGGCAGGAAATGGTGTTAGAATGATGGAGAATGGAGGGTGCCCTACCTATAATATGGATGATTTGGTTCTTTGTGGCGAATCTGAAGAGAGTTTGAGAGATTGGTAGAGAGATTTGGCAGGGTGTGTAAAAGGAGGGGTTTGAAAGTAAACGTAGATAAGAGTAAGGTTATGGTTGTGAGTGAGGACAGTCCTCAGTGTGAAGTTATGTTAGATGGTGAGCAGCTGGAACAAGTGTCTGAGTTTAAATATTTAGGGTATATGTTGGATGAGAAGGGAACGGATGATGCAGTGTAGTAGGAAATGGCAGAAGGGTGGCTGGTGCAATTAAAACGTTGGTGAATGTAAAGGACTAAGTCTGAGTTAGGGTCTTACATGAGGGTATGTTGTTACCTGTGTTATTGTATGGTAGTGAGACTATGGTCTGGAATAAGAAGTATAGATCTAAAGTTCAATGTGTTCAGATGGACAATCTTAGGGGCGTGCTAGGTGTGAGAAGAATTGATAAAATGAGGAATGAAATGTATTAGGAGAGGGTGTGGAAGAAAGGGTAAACGAGAGAATAAATGAAAGTATATTGAGATGGTTTGAATAATGTGGGAAAGGATGAATGATAGTTTGTTGATTAAGCGGGATGTATAGGTGTGGTGTGTGTGTTGGGAATCGACCGATTGGGAGACCGAAGAAAAAGTGGGATTGAGTCAGTAAAGGAATGTCTACAGGAGAGAAATGTGGAGTTTGGCAGAAGGCAAGAAGAAAGGTGCATGATAGGAGAGAATGGCGGGGGTTTTGTATGGGGGGTATTATTGTGGCCCACCTGGGCCAGGGATGAACCCTACACTTTACGATTTACCATAGTGAGGATCCATCGCGGTTCCAGAAGCTCTAGGGTGGATTTTCTGACTGCGACGAGTTTTACCAATTAATGGTACAGAGGTTGTGGTAAGGTTTCAAATTTTCTTCACCCTCACACATATGCCTTCACTGCTTTTCTTCTTTTCCGATGATTGTAGCGCACCTTACTCCCAATCTTGGGAAAAAAGGTAGATAACGAAAGAAATATATATATATATATATATATATATATAAGAAAAAAAGAGTGTAGATATGTTATAGATATGAAAGTATATATATATATATATATATATATATATATATATATAAGTATATATATATATATATATATATATATATATATATATATATATATATATATATATATATATATATATATATCTCAACCTTTGTCCCCCTAAATGAAATCCTGCCTACGCCCATGTGTAGGGAGTATCATAATTGTTTGCTCTTGAAACATACTAATAGTACAATCCACTGATGAAAGTTTCTTTTTTTTGAGGGGCCGGGGGAAGCTTGCCTGACAGTAGAAACAAACTTAATTTAATAGGTACCAATCATAAAATTGAAAAATCTGGACCAAGGTGGTTTTAAAAAAATATATTTATTGATATATTCCTGCAGACTGGTTAAGAGTCACCGAAAGAAAGTGAGCGAACAATCAAAATGGACAGGCGTGGCATTAAATCAATCAATAGCAATTTTTTTTTATTGTGTATAACAGAAAATTGGAACTTTTTACTCAACTCAGTACATATTACGAACCTCTTTGAAAAACTCTTACAAGAAACTCTGGTTTTACTAATGTCCAGAGCTTCTACAGCTTGAAAATAAACCAACTTGAGTTTCCAAGTCTTCTATAAATGACGAGATCGAAGACATTTAAATCTTTGTACGATCGTTGATGGTGGAGATGTTAGGGTAACTTTCACATCTAAACTTTCACCTTTAACATTATTCATACAATTTTTGCCCCTATTGTAAACTTAGACTGGGTTAGATTACGTGTTACATTATTGTGCGTTATTACGAAGTTTTTCAGTTTTGAGCTGCCTTATAGCCTATTTTTTTGATATTGAAGGTTTTCAGGTAACATACAAATCTGGATGGCAGAATATCTTGGGCGCTTAGGTAATACTTACCACTAAATTAAAATAACCATATCCAACTAAAATACCTATCTGTCTTTCCGCAACATTAAAGCATTTTGAAATTTCCAATTACTCATCCTCAACTTCCCATTTAGGAAAGTAGTTATGCATACCAAATAGTAAACTTTTTCTTCTTAAAAGGAATATAAAATTGCACATAAAAATTTAATAACATTTAATAATTTTTTTGGGAACAAAATAAATCTCTTTCTGTAATATATATATATATATATATATATATATATGCTGCCCCTTGGTTATATATATAGAGAGTATATATATATATATATATATATATATATATATATATATATATATATATATATATATATATATATATATATATATATATATATGTTATATATATATATATATATATATATATATATATATATATATATATATATATATATATATATATATATATATATATATATATATATATATATATATATATATATATATATATATATATGAAGGCTCATGTCGATTATCCCCTTCCAGTTACGCTCAAGCCAATTTTTTTTTTTAAATCTACATAATGAATAAAATCTTGAAAGATCTCTTGTTGCCGCCTTCACATGACACGCAGAACGTACGTTGTGGAAATTCTTTCTCCCACATACCCTTATATAAGGGTATATATATATATATATATATATATATATATATATAAAGTTATATTTTGTAAATATATCTTTACAATTGTTATATGTAGAAATATATATATATATATATATATATATATATATATATATATATATTATTTTGTAATTACAACTTTCCCATAATTCTTATTTTTAACAAGATTTGGTTAGAGATTCATAATATTATGCCAATACATATATATTTTATATATTTTTATTTATATATTTATATAGTATATATATATATATATATATATATATATATATATATATATATATATATATATATATATATATATATATATATATATATATATATATATATATATATATATATATATATAGTATATATATATATATACACACATATACAAAAAAATATTTATATATATATATGAGTATATATAATTGTAATTTTAAACTAGTATTTAATCCTGTGTGATGCAGACAGTTTGACAATACCTCCCTCTCCTTTCAATCACACCAAGTATTCCAAATTTAATTTAATTAAAATTTTACCAAAGAGGGAAAAATATTGTTACTTTAGAAAATCAATAACCAAAAAAAAAAAAAAAATGGTTTCATGTTTTAATGTTAAAATTAACTTTTAGATTATTTTGCAACGTTTCAAAATAACAAGTAACTTAAGACAAAAAATAGGCATTAAAGAAGTCTTATTCATAAGAAATCTTTTTAAGTAAATTATCTTGTTGCTTCACTACTTCTTGTTAAATAGAAACAAATATGTTTATTGCGTGAAATAATTAATTATAGAGGTACCAGGACATTCAAATTAATTTCAAACATATATGCAAAGCAAAATTATATATAATAAATATCTTATCACTCACTACTGGCCTCTTTAATAGAAAGATTTTCCTCTTGAAGTAAAGTAATTTTTCTTATTACTTGTTTCCTTTTCCATCTATTGCTCCTATACAACAGAGGTTCTAAATTTTCCATTTCAAAAATATTACGATTATTATTATTAATGTTACTTTTTTTTTCTTTTTTTAGGGTGGTCATATTTATCCTGTGTAAAAAAAATCTTGGAAAATCTTTAAGGATAAAAGCATTTTTATTAGAAACTACAAATATCTACGACCGACTGTTTGTTTAATTAATTGATCAAAATACTCTTTAAAGCATTAAACATTATTTCACACAAACAAAAACAAAAAAATTTCATTCTTCCATAAACATACTACAATGTCAGTTTTAAATTTTGATATATATATATATATATATATATATATATATATATATATATATATATATAGTTCTGTACTGTATATATATATATATATATATATACATATATATATATATATATATATATATATATATATATATAACTGAATGGTTAAAGAACAAAATAGGTAGCCTAGATTTTAAATTTTATATTTGACACTTAAAAAAACCCAACCACCCAAAATTCATAAAAATACACGGGGCTGGTTAACGACAATCCAGGTGATAACCACAAACTTTCAAGTCTCCCTAAGTAACTTTTCCTACAAAGGTAACAAAATATAATTTACTTTTAAAAAAACTATTAAATACTAATCTCATCTCTTATTTAGTAAAACGTGATAGAAGAGAAAGGTACACAGAGCTCGCTATTCTTAGTACCCTAAGGAATGTAATCTTATCAACAATATCCTAACTTCCTCAAAGAAATATATATATATATATATATATATATATATATATAGAAAGAAATAGTATATATATATATATATATATATATATATATATATATATATATATATATATATATATATATATATATATATATATATATATATATATATATATATATATATATATATATATCACTAATATTTTTCTCACGGATCCTGTCTGAAATCCATGGTAATACTAGTTTGTAGTATTAATTAAGCAATAATAATAATAATAATACACAATAATATTGGTATATATAAAAATTATGTTAGTTTTTGTACAACAAAATGCTCAAAGAAAATAACCACCTAACAGCGAAAGTACTTCATGGGTAGAGACCTTTGATTCACAAATGTCCCATTGAAGAGTATCGCCAACGCTCAATCACGATATCGAGACCCGTTCCTGACTATTCCGAATTCTCATGAGATTTATTAAATAAGATAGAGGCGTCCCAAATTTTTCATAACTGATCCTGACCTACAAAAATAAAGGCAAAATTAATTAAAAAATTTAAGCCATCGTAAAGTTTAATGATATCAGATAATAAACCTACTATACAATAGAAACTATTATGAGACAAAATATCATACTCATACAAGCCCTTGATTAGAAAAGCAACCAAATTGACCTTCTTGTGGTATCAGGATTTATGTTTATTGAAAATTCTTTTCTGTTTAAAAAATTCTAACCGGAAAATATCCACAACTATTTAGTAAATATATTTGTTTTTCTTTGTAGTATATTGCAAAGAAAATATCGCCTATATTCATAATTATTAAAATTGAAAACTTAGTTTCGCCTAACATTTTATTATGCCAACTGTACTTGTAATATATGCTCAATCACGCTTTCAGATCAAACCGCACAGATTATTCACTCTCATCAGCAGATAACTATTCAAGAGTACTAAAGTGGTGTCTGAAGAGTTTAGCAGCTTTGAGTGCGCAAAAGAATAACTACACTTTGTAAGTTTAGTTGATGAAATTTTTTGGAATAACCTACATTAAAATTTATGCATTAACAGGACCAGTGCCCGTTAATACATATCCTTTACATCATGTAAATAATATCCTTTTTACATCATATAAAGTTGTGAAACTTCATCTCATTCAGTATGTTACAATTTTTTTTTAAAGATATTTGAAATGCTCAACTATGTTGTGATATCTTAAAACTCTTCAGAAATTGAACTGTATTAATATTTAAAAATAATTGGTTTCTACAGAAAACGTTTTTAATAAGTTTAATTTGCAGAGGCAGCCGTGATTAAGTATTAATAATAATATAAGTTAATTCATTCATAGTAAGAAAACTAATCCCAACAAGCTCAC
>JABUQX010001454.1:25000-27500 GCA_015478945.1 Trachelipus rathkii
AAGAATTGATTAATCAGTATACAAAAAACAATCAAAATTTTGAGATAAATAAAAAGGAAAAATTTAAAATATTAAAAAATCTTTGTGAAAATTGTGATATTTGTAAGAGATTTAAAAAAACTCCTAGTAAACCTGTAGTAGGTTTGCCTTTAGCTAAGAAGTTCAATGAACTCATAGCATTAGATATTGGTGAAATAGACGGCGATAAATTTCTTGTATTAATAGATTGGAATACGAGATTCTGTCAAGCAAAATGGATAAAAAGTAAAAGACCCGAGGAAATGATAGAAATTGTAATGGAAAGTTGGATAGGAATTTTCGGTCCACCAGAGAAAATAATAACTGATGGTGGAAGGGAATTCCAGAATAAGGAATTTACAGAATTTACAGATAGCTTTGGTATCGAACTTTTAAGTACTGCAGGTGAAAGTCCTTGGAGCAACGGCAAATGCGAGAGAATGGTAGGAATTCTGAAAGAAAGTTTAAGAAAAGAAGAAAAAACTGGAGGAAAGAAATGGGCTCTCTATTGGATAGTAAATGCTAGGAATGGGATAATTTCAACTGGTGGGTTTTCACCCAGACAGAAAGTGTTCGGAATATATAATACAACGATGAAAGAAGAAGAAGAGTACACTCCGGCTCAATTGGAAGAAAATTGGGAAGGAATCAAGTTGAATGAGATTATGAAAATTCAAGAAAAAATACAAGAAATAGTACAAAGTGTAGATTGTAAGAATAGGATAAAGAGAGCTTTAAAACACAATGTCAGACATCATAAACTTGAGGAGGCAGAATTAGGAGACAAAGTTTTCTATAAGAAGAAGAATGAAAACAGATGGAGAGGACCAGCAAAAGTGGTGGGGAGAGAAGGAAAAACTGTGTGGGTGAGACATGGAGGTAACATGAAAGAAATTAACAAAGTGCATATAACAAGAATACAAAAGAGTAATCATGAGGAAGATGAAGTTGATGAGAGTGAGGAGAACTCATCTAGTGAAGAAGAGGAAAATAGTAGTGAAGATAGTGAGGAGGAGGAGGAAGAAGAGGAGGAGAATGACCAAGACAAAATCTTAAATATATCAAAACTAAAGATAGGAGGAGAATATATGGTTAAACAACCGGATGAAGAAAGGTGGAAAAGAATTAAAATTGTGAGTAGAGGAGGAAAAAAAGGAGGTAAATATAAATATTCTTATAATATTATAGGAGAAGACAATGAGGAAAAAGAATGGATAAACCTAAAAGATTATGATGTGAAAGAAAAAACTAGAGAAAACATAAAGCAAAATATAATCGAGAATGAGGAAGAAATAGCCATAATGGATGATGAAGAAATATATTTAGGAGAAATGGAAGACTGGAAAAATGGCGAAAGAGTAAAAAATGCCAAAAAAAAGGAACTTTTAAGTTGGAAGGAAAATGAAGTTTATGAAGAGGTAGATTTGAATAAAAACATGAGACCTGTGAGAACAAGATGGATAATAAGTCAAAAAGAAAAAGAAGGGGGGATATATTGTAAAGCCCG
The DNA here is from genome assembly GCA_015478945.1 of Trachelipus rathkii. NCBI lineage: Eukaryota > Metazoa > Arthropoda > Malacostraca > Isopoda > Trachelipodidae > Trachelipus > Trachelipus rathkii. Next base: position 26,526 of record JABUQX010001454.1, read on the forward strand.
TCTAGTTGCTAAGGGATTCATGGAAAAAATCGACAAAGACAGTGTGGCTTGTGAATCTCCTACTTTATCACCTGAAGGTTTAAAAGTTTTATTGACAATAATAAAAATGAATGATTGGAGAATAAATACTTTAGATGTTAAAACAGCATATCTTCAAGGGAAACACTTTAAAAGGGATGTATATTTAGTACCACCAGATGAAGCAAAGACAGAAAAAATTTGGAAACTCCGGAAGGCAGTATATGGTTTAAATGATGCTGCAAGAAGTTGGTATGACAGTATGAGTGAAATAATAAAAGAAACAGGAGGTGAGAAAAGTAAAGTAGAAAAAACAATTTTTTCCTGGAAGGAAAAAGGTAAATTGATAGGAATAATGGGAATTCATGTTGATGACATGATTTATGGAGGTGAAGAAAGTTTCCATGAAAAAATAATTGGAAAGATTAATCAAAGATTAAAGGTTGGTAGTATAATGAGAGAAGATTTTCAATATGTAGGAATACACATAAGCGAAAAAAATGAAGACATTATAATGGATCAGAATAAATATATACAAGAGAAATTAGAGAAAATCGACATGGAAAAAAGGAAGAATTTGGATGAAGATTTGAGTAAGGAAGAACAGACGTCTTATCGTTCTTAAAATAGGGAAAACTGATCATAGCACAGCATACTAGCCTGAGTTGAAGCTTCTGCAGGGCAACCAGGTAGAAATATGCAATGCGAATGGTCATAACATGAATGAAATAAATAAAATAGTAGAAAAAACAAAAAGGATAAAAACTGAGTTTGTAATAGAGAAATAAAAGGGAAAATTAGTTCTAGAAGTTTATCCTGACGCATCTTTTGGTAATATTGATGAAGGTAAGACTCAAATTGGTTACTGTGTATTATTAAGAGATAGTAATGGAAGGAAGAACACAATTGTGTGGAAGTCGAAATTAGCAAAGAGAGTTGTAGGATCCACTTTAGCTG
>JABUQX010001454.1:32500-62500 GCA_015478945.1 Trachelipus rathkii
ACAGAATTTTTACTTCTTAAACTCAAAAGCTTATATTCAAACTCGAGCTTTTGAGATGCAATATAAATATCGCGATACAAGTTATGTTCAGTTCGGACCAAAGACCGTGACTTTTTTTTTAATTTAAAACTCAAAACTTTTCATAAAACTTTAATGTATTTTGCTTTTTTCGACTTTCATCTTGGTGGATGTTTTGCAGAATATGTTAACTTTACTTCCTGTAGAGAAGAATCCTGTATGGGCGGGGAAATATTGATTTTAATTATAAGTTTATTTTTCAATTAAATTAATATATAACAGTTATAAAATTCCTCCCATTTTAATTTTTAATATGGCACCAATAGAATAGATAATATTAAAATTAGTGATGGGACGATTAATCAGACATCGATTCATCGGCAAAAACTCGGCATAGTTTTTTTCAATTTTAGAATCAGCACTCGGCAATTTTTGCCGGCTTATTTTGCCGATTAAAATTAACAAATTATTAAGAATTTGGTATATTGATTTAAAACTCAATAATTATACTACAGAGTTATATTACTATAAGTATATATTATATGAGATAAGGTTATAGTTAGTACGTATGAGCAGGTATATAGGAGAGCTATGACTTATATATATTATATATATATATAATATATATATTATAATATATATATATATTATATATATATAATTATTATTATATAATATATATATTATATTATTATAATATAATAATATATATTATATATATATATATATATATATATATACTATATATATTATATATATATAATATATTTATAATTATAATATATATATATATATATACCGTATATAAGTAGGTATTATTATATATATATATATAATATTAATAATATAATACGAGTAGTATATATATATTGATATATATATAGTATATATATGAGGTAGTATTAAATATATATATAATATAGTATATATAATAGTATATTATAGATTATATATATGTATATATAGTATACCCATTTTGATTATGGTATGTAAGACATTCCAGTGCCTAATGGTGTCGCCTTTCTTGTTCTGCTTTATATCCACACTCATCCTCCAAACAACATCTTAGAGACACCATCTTTTATCCCCATATCATATACACACATAACTTATATCCACACCCCTCTTTCTAGACAACATCTTAACAGACATCTCTATCCCTTATATCCCTATGTGTGGGGGAGAAAAATTGCCCAGCATCGTATGTCCTGCGTGTCGTAGAAGGTTCCAACTAAGTGATGGTGTAGTTGGGTTGCTGCCCACTTACAACTTATCTTTTGCCAGGAAGAGCTAATGCATAGCTCAGAGAAGGTCGTGATCGCCGAAAGCGGCGTTCTATCTTTCGGCGAAAATGTTTGAATCGTATGGATACAACATGGAATGTCAAGGAATAAATGTTGAGGAAGAAGAGGGAGAGGTGATGGATGCATTTAGAAAGCGGCAAATTTGATTTCTTAGCTGTGACTGAAACAAAGATGGCAAGGAACGGTGAAAATGAGTGGTGTGGTTGTGAAATGTGTTTGTGTTGAAAGGATGAGAGGGGGATGAGAAAAGATTGCAATTCTGATGAGCGACTTGTGGTAGAGAGCCATGGTAGATTTTTTGTGTGTGAGTGCTAGGATATTAAAGTTAAATTTAAGCTTGAATAGGTAAAAAGTATGTGTGGTTGCGAACATAGGTCCATCTGAGGGTAATGTTGAAGAGTGCGATTTTCTGGGATATATCTAAATGATGTTGGATGGGGTGAGTAGGGATTTAGTTCATTTGCCAAATATCTGCCCAACCTGAAGATTTTTTTAGTTATCACCACCATTCACAGTGGCAGAAGCCTATTCAAGGAGGGGTGCTAGTAACGCTCAAAAAGGTTCACTCTCTACGCAAATTTACGCAGATGAGCACAGACGCCAGCTTTAAGTGAGGGAGATTAAATAGAGCAGGACAGCCAGAAGATGGATGAGAACATTCCACAGAACAGAAGTGCGGCAGAAGGAAGCACAAAGCGAAAACTAGCCTGGAGTTACGAATATCAACACAAATATCAACACAGATAAGCTCTCCTTGTGCTACGAGGGGTCGTAAAGGTGGTGGTTCGCAAATGATAAGTTCCCTCGAGCACTTGCGCTGGGGTTGCCTATAGAATAGAGATAAAGCACGCAACAGAACAGTTTATAAGCCTTTTTGGCCCTTGACTCGACCCTATCCAAAGCCGGGTGAAACAGAGCCTCCCACCTAAGATATGAGTGAAGCGTACTCCATACAAGGGCGGATGAATCCCTTGTCCTTGTAAGCTGGAGTAACTGAGAAGTGGGAAAAAAGTCTCGCAGTCTAAACAGAACTCCCAGTTCCTTTGAGGCCGCTCTAGCAACCGTTGTGACATTAGGTTCCAAGACATATTTTTTTGTTATGTTAGGCCAAGGATGTTTATATTGTCACCCAGGAGAAGACGAGAGAACCGTACAAAGCGATGAAGAGTTAGAATGGGCGTTTTAGAGAAGGAGCATTTGGGCAGAAGTTGGGTTTTAAAGTAATGAATTTCACACGGTTTTCAGACGCAACACCATCCGGAAAATTCTATCCAGATCAGCGAAATAGAATAGGAAATGATTAAGACGAGAAGCAATTCCTAGAAGTAAAAGAGGAAGCAGAACTGAAATGAGTTGCAGAATGAAGGGTGAGTCCTCGGTATATGAGTGGATAGAGTTTGAGATGTGCAGGTGAGATCCATTAAATGAAAAGTAGGAATAAAGCAGGAGATAAGACAGAAACCCTGAGGAACACCCTCTTGACAGAAAAAAGGGGAAGAATTGATCGGAAAGATCAGCCGATTCTTCCTCGTTGCTCCCAAAACATGTTTTCACTATGCAAAGAGAATGAAAACCCAAAGGAGGGGAGCTTGGAGAAGAGTGACGCGTGCCATACCCCGTCAAATTCTTTGATATGTCAAGTGCCACAGGAAAGTCTCCCGTAGTTCCTAAGAGCTGAATAACATAAATCTGTTAGATAGGAAGTATAATCGCTGAAGCCGTACTAAAAGGCTATCGAGAAGGAATAGTTTCCAGATAATCTTAAGGAGTGAGAGTTGAGACGGGTTCAAGAGATCTTAGATAGAATACAAAGTGAGAGCTATAGCGCGATAGTTAGAAAGGATCAGAGAGGCTTCCTTTTTTCGGAATAGGTTGACATCGTGCGAGCTTCACACTGAACGGAAAGTGCTATATTGGAGACATATGGGAGTATAGTTGAGCGGGGGCGGGATGGCACGGAGAGCAACTCCCTCAACTTGGGGAAGAATGGCCATCTGGGCCACCCGTCTTCTATCCTTCATAGATGTTTCAAGGGGCCTATGTGCAACCCGATCAAAGATGTAATCACAGAGGCAACGACATAGGAATCCTGAAGAGGAGAAGGTAATGAGGGAAGAGAAATGCCAGAATAGTCCAGGGTGAGTTAGAGGAAAATAGGAGGCCCGAAGAGATTGGCCTTTTTTCATTTGGAGAATTAACAACAGAACCATCAAGAGGAAAGGAGATTTTTACCAGAAGTTTGCTAGAGAGTTTGGCAAAATGAGGCCAGAAGATTTGTCAGTAGGAGAACCAAGGAAATTAGCTCACTTTCGGTTTAATGAAAGCCCGTTTTGCTCGTCGAAAAGTACCCCTGCAACGGATTTCTAGCTGAATGAAAATTAGCGAAGAGTGATTGGAGAAACGCGAATTTTTCCACACCCGATACGCACCGTCTCAAGCCTGAAATGGCCAGAGAACAAGCAGCCATCGAACCATGGCTTATGGGGGAAGAAAAGATTTAGTTGAAGAAGGAATGAACTTGCTAGTCCCATCAACGATTGAGGCTCCCCCTTATCTTTTTAAATATTTATACATCAATCATTATTCCCTACACTGAGGTAGCCAATTTAATATCATCTGCAAACTTGGAAAACCTTAACATTTAAGTCCTGGTCTAAATATTTATACATATATGAAGAACAACCCCTGACCTAAGAAATCGTTACTCGACCACAAACATGTCTCCTCATTTCCATTATAAAACTTTTCATATTCATTAATTATTATTCAGTTATTATTAAATTATTATTATTATTTTATTTATTATTATTATTAAATAAATTTATTATTATTATTAATTATTATATTACTATTATTATTTATTATGTATTATATTATATATTAAAATTAAGAGACTTTAGGTATCAAAAATTTTGATTGCTTAAATAATTTCGGAGGGTTGAACCCCTGACCCCCCGTGTCTACAGCCTTATATATATATAATATATATATATATATATATATATATATATAATATATAAATATATATAATATATATATATAATTATATATAGTATATATAATATATATATATATAATATATATATATATATTATATATAATAATATATATAATTATTATATATATATATATATATATATATATATATACTATATATATATATATTATATATATATAATATATTATATATAATATATTATATATATATATATATATATATATATAATATATATATAAAGAGAGAGAGAAGAGAGAGAGAATTTTTTTAAATATATTTTTTCAAATAATCGTCATCGTCATCGTCAAAATTTACTATAATCGTCATCGGCAAAAATTTCATAATCGTCCCATCCACTAATTAAAATGTTCTCGGATGATCCTTAGCATTAATTTTTCGTGTATAGACCCTGAGAACAACCGTTTGAGAACCAATGTCATATATTATTTCTCATATCAATTTCTGCATTTTAAATATCCATGTATGAAGTTCCCTCACCATTATTTAAATTCAAATATTTTTAATGCAAACACTTAATCCCTAAACATTTCTTACCAAAAGTTTCGAATTGATCAAAATCATTTTACATCCATCTAAATCAGAGTTGGATCTAAGCTTCTGTATCGGAGCCAAAAATTATAACAAAAACAAGATTTCTGCCGCTACATAGTTAATCGTTTTCTGAAGATTGTGAAGATCTTTAACTTTTTTGACATCAGGGATTCAGTTATAGGGCATCTTATCAAACCAAGAAAGTGGTTCTCTGATTAATTATTTTTCAGATCTTGATTCACATACTGTAATTTGGGTAGTACAAATCCCACAAACCATGAAATTGCCGATGTGCCTGAATAGAATCGGGTATTGGCAGAGGAACTTCTTGAACTTATATGCAACGCATTAAATTTTAGAACAAGGCAGATGTCAGTTTTTTTTTTGTATATAAAGAACTGCAAAGTTTTTCAAAATTGCATTTAAGTAAGTGAAAAAATGCTGCTGCCATTTGCAAAACCTATCTTTGAGAACACGAAATTTTCCATTTTCATAAACTGAAAACCAAAAACAGTATTTCAATCACTGACATCAAAATCTTATTTTTGGATGTTAGATGTTCTAAGAAATTGAAACCAATATCATATCTTCAAACGTCTGAAGTGAAAATTTTCAATAAAAATTCTTCTGTTCTCTAATATTGAATCGTCTCTATTTTGCCTGTTATATTTTATTTAGTATTTTCACTCATCTCAGTTTATTTTTATTTTCATTGTTTATTTTTTTAGTTTTTCTTTGTAAAGTTGTAATTATAGAGAGAAATGAAAAAAACTGTATAATACAGCTTCAATATGAACTGTAGCCTCGATTACAAATAAAAATAACATTTTAAATTTGGGCTGTTCTTGTATTTTTCGATTTGATTTAATTTTAAAAAATATTCTTAGATCTATAATTTAAAACAGCATTAGTTTTGGCTTTCCCTCATTTTCATAATCTAGGGGTAAATAATCTTGTAAAGCATTACTCTCACTTTATAGTCTAAGGGGTAATAATGTAGGCATATCTATATATTTTGGGATAATACCGCAAGAGTGTTTGGGTGACCACTGTTAGCCATAACCTATTAAATCATTCTTAGGGTTCAGTATATTGAGTAAAGCCGTAGTTGTAAAATATAAATCTCATTCTATTAGCTGTCTAAAGAGTCAAACATGATGCATAAAAGCAGTTTAGAAAAAATTTTGGATATCAAAAGTTTTAATGAATTTTTAACACATTGAAAACAATAAAGCCAAAAAGTTCCCCACGGGGACTGCTGTTTTTTTAAAAAAATTGCTCGGGTTTTGGAACCTGAACTAAATAGCCCCAAACAATATTTACTGTGATAACCTAAATGTCTATCCATATAGTGTGTAGAATATCACATGAAAATCTTTAAAAATCTTAGTTTATATAACGTAGTGATAAAGTCCTGATAGTTTCCCATCTATAAGACGTAATTACTGTGAGTTTTGGTTTAAATCATTCTTAAATAGTAGCTAATCAACCACTATTTATAAGAGAAGAAATCATAAACATCTTTTTCAGTAAACATTAAAATAGACCGAAACCATAAAATTGAAACTCGTTACAGTAAATTCAAAAATAATAATAATAATAATAATGAATATAATGAATAATAATAAAATAATAATATATAATAATAATAATATAATAATAATAATAATAATAAATAATAATAAATAATAATATAAAAATATAATAAAAATAATAATAATAATAATACTGAATAAATAATATAATAATAATAATAAATGAATAATAATATAATAAAAAATAATAATAATAATAATAATAATAATAAAAGTCCGAAATTCGGAAGAATTGCTCTTACCGGCAATGATGCTGCCTCAATCCAATCTGTTTTTGATCAACCATGGCGCGGCATATTCCAGAAAAATGGGCGACACAAAACTGACATATTATCTGACTCTAACCACACTCAGGCGTCTAAATAACATATGAAAACTATTAAGAATAAATCTCGCCAATTGGGGGGAAAAAATAAACAATTTTTTTTTTTTTCCTGGAAAAAAATAAGAAATTTTAAACTTCTTAAAAATTTTTTTTGATAATAGAAAATGCTATAAGACACTAATTTATTAAGTAATAATAAATCACGAAAAAATGTTAATAAATGTTCAAAAAGTTTAATAGAATAATGAATAAACTAACAAGGGAATGAAATAAATTAATTCTCTGTAGTTTAATATGAGCTTGAAAGATGATATCAATGTGAATTTAAGGAGCAAAGTAAATCTAAAATTAGGCAACCTTTCCCGTATAACAAGTTTTACGTTTTACGTCAAATCTATAATATTAAAGTTCTTTGAAACCCACTTTAAAATCTTTAATACGAGTGAAACATATTCTAAAACTTAGTAGTAGTAGTTTTCTAATAGTGGAGTTATCTGTTTCAAAATGACCAAAACTTTTCTAAAAAAAAAAAACATCTAAATCCTATCATAAACAAAATCGTACTAGTTCGTTACTATTTTTAAGTATTTCGTATTCCATAGTACGATTTTGTTTATATGGTGTTTACTTTTAATTACAACAATAGAATTATTTTTGAATTTATTTCATTGTAGGTTCTCTCTCTAGAGTATTTAACATACTAGGTAAACTGCAAATTTCGTATTTTAAAAAACAATTTTAAAGATTCAAAAATCATAATGAATAATTTTCTAGGTAACTAATTTAAATTATATGTAATACAGCATTTAAATTTGCACTTTTCTCAGTAGTTAAAAAACAAAGATTTTAAGAATGGGAAAATTTAAGTGTCAAAACAATCCTCCACTTTATTGCAATAAGGGTGCAAACAGGCAGGAACTGCAAAATTCAGTGTAAAGAATACGGATTGATTTAAAATCCTCTTTACATCCAAGAGTTTAAAAAATTTTTTTTTTTTTGTAAGAAGTTATGCAAAAGTAAAATATTTGACAAACACAACGACATACTTAAAACATGAGGTATATTATGATCAAGCAGAAGTAAATTAAGAAGAATAGAAATAGTGAAAATTACATTTTGACTCAAGAATGTATTACATGTTTAGTTCAGATAGATGCAAGTGCTGGTCCCTAATAGTAAGACAACATTAAGAAAATGTAACCAACTAAATTTTAGCTTACCTCTATTCGACTAGTTCCCATATCCCAAAAGATGACCATACAGTCTTCTCCACCAGAAACAAGTTTTCGACTTTCTGGAGCGTATTTCAAAGAGGTAATTTTACCCCTGAAATAGTATTCAATTTCTTAAAATTAAAATAGACTAAACAGAAACATTATTATACAAACAGCCAACTTTGAGCTTACAAAATATATTTTAACTTACAATAAATTAGTGTATAATGATAAAATCAGGGTTGACAAAAACCCAGGTTTTTCATAAAAAAAAAGAAACTAGGCTTTTTTTTTTTTTTTTTTTAATGAAAAACCTGGGGGAAGGGGTTTCATGTAAAATAAAACCAAACTCGTCACAAAAATACAATTAAGTGGACTTCTAATTAATTAATAGACACTTACTAATGTCAACTAATGTGTGAGGAACAATTTCAAGTATGAAATACCTACTGCCTACAAGTTAACAACTTCCCAATAAATCACACTGTGAGTGTGCTAGGAAATCGACCGGCTGGGAGACTGAAGAAAAAATGAATCGAGTCAGTAAAGGAATGCCTGAAGGAGAGGAAATGAGAGTTTGGCAGAGGCGAAAAGAAAAGGTACATAATAAGAGTGAATGGAGGGGGTCTGTTATGGCCCACCTGGCAAAGGAATGAAACCCTACAATTGAAAGAATGATATAGTGAGGTTCGCTCGCAGTCCCGTGAAGCCCTAGAGCGATTTTTTATACTGCGACATAAGTTTTCACTTAAGGTTATAAAGGGGGCGGTTAGGCTGGGCTTTCTTTTCAACTTGCGTCATATTCTTCTACTACTTTTCTATTTCCGGTGCATGTGACGCACCTTACCCCCAGTCCAGTGTGATATATATTATATATATATATATATATATATATATATATATATATTGATATTTATATATATAAATATATTAATATATATATTATATATATAATAATATATATATATAATATATAATATATATAATATAATATATATATATATATAAATATTTTATTATAACTATATATATTATGAAAGAAAAAAGTAAAAATTCTAACCTACTCAGTTAATACATTTTAAATTTAGTTGAACAAATTTTGAATTAAAATCAAAAATTAAAAATAATTAAAACAGATTAAATTTATAAAATATCAAGTAGAGGAGCAACAAAATTTAAAATTTATGTCTTCCCGTTAACTATTTAATTAGATGATGGAGTTTATGACAAAATAATTTTAAGCCAGATGGAAAAAATTTTAATTGGTTCTTTTTGGCTATAATGAAAATTAAATAGGATTTGGATATATATATTTGGTAAGAATGAAATTATTTTGAAAGTCAGTGGAAATGATTTTGTGTTCAAAGAAGATTGAAATGTCGTAGCGGTCCAGGACAAATGAAGATTTTCTTTCGCATGGTTATAGGCGACAGGGCTAGCAACCAGGTCCTTTCCTTCTGCTTTTATTACTCTTGGTCCAGCGTTGGTATCTTAATGCGCCTAGAAGCAGATCCTCTGGAGAGCTCTGAGTAAACGAGTTTTGATGGCCTGATGGAAGAAGAATGCTGAGTTTACTGAAAGGCGAAAACCGCTACCTGAGAGTGTTTACTCGCGGACTTGGCGTTCAAGAACGCATTGAGCCGAGAAATTGGTTTTACTGGAGTGCTCTAAGGATTTAGTTTCGGGCCAGAGAAGAAGATGCTGGACCAACTGACAAGGCGAAAGCCTTACCTGGGAGTTATATATATATTTATAGATATTATATATATTATATATATTATATATTATATATATATATATTATATACTATATACTATATATATATATATAAATATATATATAATATATATATATAATATATTATATAATTTTTATATATATATATATATATATATATATATATATATAAGGTATATATATATATATATATCTATATATATTATATATATATATATATAGTATATATATATATATATATATAATATATAATATTAATATAATATATATATATATATAATATATATATATAGATAATGAGAAAATGTGAGTTTAGCAGTGCGAGGAAGAAAGGTGGATAATATGATGAGTGGCGGGGTTATGTGGGGGGGGTATAGTTGTGCCCACCTGGGCCAAGGGATGAACCCACATTGACGAGATGCAAGAGTGAAGGTCCTGTCGCTGTCCCGTGAAGCTCTAGGGTGGATTTTTCTGACTGCGACTGAGTTCTCAATAATAGGTATAAAGGGGGGTAACACTAAGCTTTTTTTTTCTTTTTAACATTGTTCATATTCTTCTCTCACTTTCCTGTTTCCGGTGCATACCATCACACCTTACCCCAAGTCTTGGTGAAAGAGGTGGATGATGATATCTTATATATATATATATATATTATATATTATATATATAATATAATATATATATATATATATATATATATTATATATATAATATATATATATATAATATCCAAGTCTTTGGGAATATAAAGAGTTGGGTAATAAGTATATATATATATAATAATATAGTATATATTATATAAAATGGTCTGGAATTCGAGGTATAGATTTAAGGTACAATGTATTTTCAGATGGACAATCTTAGGAGCGTGCTAGGTGTGAGAATTAATAAAATGAGGAATGAACAGCATTAGGAGTTGTATGGTGAAGAAATAGCAAATAAAAGAATGAACGAAAGTACATTCAAATGGCCTTGTACAAGTTTACAAGCACTTAGGATTATGAGATAAAACTGATATTGTTTATGGATACTATTAACATTCAATGGTATCAGCCATTATATTATGTTTAAAGTTTTGCTTTAAAATATTAAACTTGCAGATTTTTATTTAAAAGAGTAACAGCTATGGTTAATATGGCCTCTGATTTACATCTATTTATAGTTATTTAAAACTCAAAATTAGAAGTTCAGGACCAAAACTTAAGTTGGGTCTTTGATGGGTTTGGGGTTTTTGGATACAACCCTGGTTAGATACAATTTCAAATTCCATAACATTTTCCAAGATATATAAGACTGCTGATACAGTGATTTTTATAAGACTCAGACCATCATTACATAATTTCTAACAACGAGTAAACATAGGGGCGGGTTTCTTCTTATTATAATCTATATAATGTGACGACTAGGTGAGGTCAAGTCTGCCGAGTCGATGAATTAGAAAACTCTAATCTGTGTCATTACCCTACATGCTCCATTAATTTCAAAAACAATTATGAATCAAAACATAGTGCCTGTGAAAGCTTTGAATTTTAAAACGTACTATTCCGAAACATTTAAAATAAAAGTTACAATGATATAAATATAATACCTACGTGTGACCTTGCAACTCATAAGCGGTTCCTTTTTTTCCTCCAACGTCCCAAACAATGATTGTTTGGTCAAATGAGCCAGAAAATAATAACTTCCTGGCTGGATCCCAAGCAAGAGAACGAACAGAACCATTATGACCCTTAGAAAATTTTATTAAAGAAAAAGTTAAAAATAATTAATTTAAATTGCATAAAAAGAAAGTTTAAAACAATGATAATATAACAACAAAAAAAAATAAACAAAGAATTAAAAATAAAAAAATACAGCTTGCATTTTCATTTCGTACTTTGAGCACTCTTTAAGTTTAATTTCAACATTATTTATTTTATTATTTCAATAACAAATGAGCAAGCAGTAACAACTAATCTAAATCAAATTAAATGAGATTCTTGAGGACTACCTTTAACGTTGTAATAACTTGGTAACAAATTTTCTTCTAATTTTATCATTAGAATTTGCCCTGTATAGTCTCAACGAAAACGGCAGAGATTACTAAGTGGAGGGTCATATTCTATAGAAGGTACATCCAGCAGAACACTGATGTCATAAGAGTCTGCTTCCTGATTCAGTACAATGGTATACTAAGAACTTATCTCTGTGAGTATAGATAACATCCACTCTGAATTCCTGTCATAAATCAAACCAGTAACCAAAGATTGATGGCTCAGATAGTCTCGCTTGTATGTGTGATACTATTCCGAGTCTGTTTTCCTTCCAAATTTCCCTAGCTAATAATAATAAAATTATATATATATATATATATATATATATATATATATATATATATATATATATATATATATATATATATACTATATATATATATATATATATATATATATATATATATATATATATATATATATATATATATACTATATATATTTATATATATAGTGTATCTGAGTGACTGAAGGACTGATTGGTGAAGAACAAGGTGCGTTTAGGAGTGGTAAAGGATGTGTGGATCAAATCTTTACATTGAAACAAATGATTGAGAAAATGAGGGAGAAGAAGAATAAATTGTATTTAGGTTTTATGGATTTGCAACAGGCGTATGATAGAGTTAATAAGGAAGCTTTATGGCAGGTGTTAGTGATATATGGTGTTGGTGGTAGGCTTCTGAATGGAATCAAAAGCATGTATGACGATAGTGAAGCGTGTGTAAGAATAAATGGTGTCAATGGTGATTGGTTTAGGATTAATAGCGGAGTGAGACAGGGTTGTGTTATGTCTCCTTGGTTATTCAATTTGTATATGGATGGGGTTATGAAAGAATTCGAGGTGGGGATGGCAGGAAATGGTGTTAGAATGATGGAGAATGGAGATGAGTGGAGGGTGCCCTACCTATTATATGCGGATGATTTGGTTTTGTGTGGCGAATCTGAAGAGAGTTTGAGAGGATTGGTAGAGAGATTTGGCAGGGTGTGTAAAAGGAGGGGCTTGAAAGTAAACGTAGATAAGAGTAAGGTTATGGTTGTGAGTGAGGACAGTCCTCAGTGTGAAGTTATGTTAGATGGTGAGCAGCTGGAACAAGTGTCTGAGTTTAAATATTTAGGGTATATGTTGGATGAGAAGGGAACGGATGATGCAGAGTGTAGTAGGAAAGTTGTGAATGGCAGGAAGGTGGCTGGTGCAGTTAAATCGTTGGTGAATGTAAAGGGACTAAGTCTTGAGTGTGCTAGGGTCTTACATGAGGGTATGTTGTTACCTGTGTTATTGTATAGTAGTGAGACTATGGTCTGGAATAAGAAGTATAGATCTAAAGTTCAATGTGTTCAGATGGACAATCTTAGGGGAGTGCTAGGTGTGAAGAATTGATAAAATGAGGAATTGTGTGGTGTGAAGAAAGGGGTAAATGAGAGAATAAATTGAAAGTATATTGAGATGGTTTGGTCATATGGAAAGGATGAATGATAGTCGGTTGGTTAAGCGGATGTATAGTGGCGAGTGTGTTGGGAACCGACCGGCTGGGAGACCGAAGAAAAAGTGGATTGAGTCAGTAAACGAATGTTTGAAGGAGAGAAATGTGAGTTTGGTAGAGGCGAGAAGAAAGGTGTATAACAGGAGTGAATGGCGGGAGATTGTGAGGGGGTATGGTTGTGGCCCACCTGGGCCAAAGGATGAGCCCCTTACATTGACACGTTCTGCATGTAGTGAGGGTCCATCGCTGTCACATGAAGCTTTAGGGTGGATTTTCTGACTGCGACGAGTTCTCACTAATTAATGGTACTGAGGGGGCGGTAAGGCTGGGCTTTCTTTTCGACTTTTGTCATGTTCTTCTACTGCTTTTCTTTTCCGATGCAAATAATGCACCTTTCTTGAGAAAATAGAAGGTAGATAAAGAAATATATATACCGTATATATATTATATATATATATCCATTTCTCTTCCGATAAATATGGATATCAATATAGATAGGTCCTTCATGAATCTGCAAAAATACATATATATATATATATATATATATATAGTTTTGTTGATAGGCTTCTGAATGGATACAAAAGTATGGATACAAAAGAATGGATACAAAAGTGAAGGGTGTGTAAAAATAAATGTAGTTGAAAGTGATTTGTTTAATATTAATGGAGGAGTGAAGTAGGGATGTGTTTTGTCTCCTTGGCGGCTATTCAATTTGTATATGGATGGGGTTATGAAAGAATTAGAGGGGGGTGTGACAGGGGAAGGTGTTAGAATGATGGAGAATGGTGGAGAATGGAAAAGACTGGGAGGGTATCTACCTATTATATGCGAATGGCTTGGTTTTGTGTGGCAAATCTGAAGAGTTTAAGAGGACTGGTATAGAGGAGTTAGATAGGGTGTGTAAAAGGAGTAGGTTGAAAAATAAGATAGAGTAAGATAATGGTTATGAGTGAGGACAGTCCTCAGTGTGAAGTTATGTTGGATGCTGAGCAACTGGAACAAGTGTCTAAGTTTAAATATTCAGGATATAAGTTGGATGAAAAGGGAACGGATAATGGAGAGCGTGGTAGGAAACTTGTGAATGGTAGGAATGTGGCTGTTGCAATTAAATCCTTAGTGGATGTAAAGGGACTAAGTCTTGAGTGCGCTAGGGTCTTGCATAAGGGTATGTTGTTACCTGAGTTAATGTATAGTAGTGAAACTATGGTCTGGAGTAAGAGGTACAGATCTAAAGTACAATGTGTTCAGATGGACAATCTTAGGGGCGTGTTGGTAAGAAGAATTGATGATAAAATGAGGGCGAAAGCATTAGGGAGTTGTGTGGTGAGAAAGAAAGGAGTAAATGAGAGAATAAATGAGTCCATTGAAATGGTTTAGTCATGTGGAAAGGATGGATGATAGTCGGTTGGTTAAGAGGATATATAGTGGTGAATGAGCTGGGAATCAACCAGCTGGGAGACTGAAGAAAAAATGAATTGAGTCAGTAAAGGAATGCCTGGAGAGGAATACTAGTTTGGCAGAGACGAGAAGAAAAAGGTGCATAATAGGAGTGAATGGCGGGGTTTTGTGAGGGGGGGGGTATGGTTGTGGGTCCACCTGGAGCCCAAGGGATGAACTCCACCTTGTATGAGATGCTATGGTGAGGGACAACGTCGCAGTCCTGTGAAGCCATAAGTGGATTTTTTCTGACTATGATGAGTTCTCACTGAAGGGTAAAAAGAGGGCGGTAAAGCTGGGCTTTCTTTTCAATTTGTGTCATATTCTTCTATTACTTTCTATTATATTATATATGTAGAATATGTTATATTATATATATTATATTATATTAGATAGGTAGAATAGCGCACTCGCAGTGATGAAATTACATCCAATTTGGTTTATGGTGTGTAAGGTCTCCCATGACATTCCAGTGCCTAATGGTTCGCCTTTCTTGCGTTTATCACACACTCATCTCCATGGGCAACATGCACCCACTGAGCACCCCTATATCCCACCCCATACCATATACACATACTTTTATCCACACCCCATTACAGTGTCTTACAACGCCTATCCCGCCTGTCCTGGCAATGACGGGGGAGAAGAATTACAAGCGTGTGTTCTGCGTGTCATGAGAGCGACTAAAAAGACAGTGGTAGTTGGGTTGGCTGCCCACTACAAGTTATCTTTTGCCAGAAATGATAGTGCATGCCTCGGATTAGGTCGTGATCGCCGTAAGCGACCTTCTATCTTTCAGCGAAAATGTATGAATCGTATGGGCACATTGAATGTAAGAGGAATAAATGTTGAGGAGAGAGGTGATGGATGCATTTAGAAAGGGCAAATTTGATTTGCTCGCTGTGACTGAAACAAGATGAAAGGATGGTGATGAGTGAGGTGTATATGCTGGTGTGGAAAGGAATGAGAGGGGGAGAGGAGTTGATGAGTGACCTGTTACTTTTTCAAAAAAATGTTTTATTAAAAAGTGAAATATTGATATATTATTTTCTCCTAGTTATCCAATCAACATCAAATTTTCATAGTTTGTATAGTCGGGCGAGATACATCTTTTTTACTTAGATATTTTTTTTTGTATATTCAAAAGTTTTTTTAAAATTTCAAACATTCTTTTTGAAAATTTGTTCAATGCACAAATCAAAACTACTGCATATACAAAGAAATTATCTAAAAAAAAAAAAAAAAAAATATGTATCTCCCTAGACTACATTATGCTCTGAAAATTTAATCCTGTCGCACGAGTGAAAAAAACATTATCTCATTTTTGTTTAAACCAAAAAGGTAGATTTGAATTTCTACATTGCCGAACACAAATTTCAAAAAATCAAAGAGTACTTCGTGACTTTTGCAAGTAATGGACCCATCTATGTATATCTCAAGTTTGGAGTCATTTCGAAAAAAATTGTAGAAGTTGAAAGGAACAATGTCAAAAACGTTTTGAAAAAATAAAAATTCTGAAAAAATTATTATGAACACAGAAAAACACCCAAAAACGATGTTTTAGAGGTAAGGAAAAAACTACAGTACCGTATGATGTTTTTCCTATCAAAATTGGCTGTGAAAATTAAGAATTTCATGTCCATTTTCAGGTGAGGGGCTAAAGTGGGATGCTGCTGGTTCCAATATTGGACCCTGCCTGGGACTCTTAGGACACAACATGGAATGACCCATACCGATGAGAAATTTTTTTTATGCATACTAGTCGTTTATACATTTTACAAGGCAACAACAATCAATTTTTTATAAAATTACTAAGAAATTTAAGTACTTTGTTTCAAAAATATTTTTACATACTGTATATATATACGGTATTTATAATCATTACTGATCTAGGCTTTCAAATTACACTTCAACTCACACTTGGCTTTATAATGCTGTAAATCATTATCTTATCTCTCACATTTCTATTCTACTCTGGCACTCGATGTTCCTCTATGACTAACACAAATAATACATCCTTGGATCTACCTACTGAAACTGTTCATCTCTAATTAATCTCTAGTTAATATTTGAATTTTCGTTAGCAAGCATACAATTTATTCTAATTACCCATCTGAAGTACATAAATACTAAAATAGTAATTGAGAAAAATCATCCTTTTATATAAAGAGCTTCTACTGGCCCTTCAAGCATCAGTTTGAATATAGGCCTAATTGTTATTGTAATGCATAAATAATAATAATTTTATTTGCCTTTTTACATACCTGTCTTATGAAGATTAAATAATAATAATCGCAATAATAATAATAATAATAGAATAATACTATAATAATAATAATGAATAATGAATAACGATCTACATAATAATAATAATAATCATGTTAGATATAAACTAAAATAATAATAATAATTAATTAAATAATAATATTTAAATAATATAACTATTAATACTTAATATAATAATAATAATAAAATAATAATATAATAATAAATAATAATATAATACATCAGTTCCTACTTAGCAGTAACTGTTCATTGTTCCTAATCCAATGAACAGTTTTCTATTATCATCTGCATAAAAAAGGCAACTTGGTGATGAAAAGGAAGAACATGACACACACTCTTGGCCAAATTGACCCGAATCCTTCTTGTGAGCCAAATTCCCGAACTGACGCCTAAAATATACATAATAAAATGAAAGTATATTTATGGCTGGGTACGTAATGTTTACCTCTATAGTGACTACAATATTTTGATATAGGATGGTCACATCGAGAACAAATAAGATAGTAGAATTATAGATAGCAAATATTTCTTTTTAACTAACTATATGTACTTGTCGTCAGTCATAGCGAGAAAGAAATGGTTTTAACCCGGGATCCCTCAGCTAAAAGTCCTGGACAGAGTCAGTTAATCACTTTTCTTGGGAACCATTCTATTCGTTGATATTAAGCATAGGTCTTTTCTGGAGTCTCATACTTCTTTGGAATATTAGATGAAGAGTCAGCTTAACTTTCTGGCTGGGCCATGTTGTAAAATTCTTTAATAGTTTATTAGATTTATGGTAATAGTTTGTGCATGTAACATCTTAAAATGCGTGTGTGGAAAAACTATAAGTGCAAAAGATCACATTAAATAGAATAGAAATACAAATAAAAATTATATATATACTGTCATTATAGCGTATATCTGATATAGTAATATAGTTATAGACATTATATACGTACTACGAGATATAGAATCCTTATAGTATATGTTCTTAGTAATAATATACACGGAGTATCTAGTATCAGTATAGTAATAGGGTGGCAGTATAGGCCCTAGAGTTATGGATAAGTATGTGACCAGGCGTATGAGTTTATCTCCAGAGCATATGTATATTATACATACCTATTGAGTAAGAGCTAGGTAACTAAGAGGCCCTAGTGATATATATATATGAGCTAGTCAGTAATGTATAATAGGTATTATGGGGGGGACAGGTATCGACCGAGTATCGATGGGTAGTATATAGTAACGCTATAATGTATATATATAACGTGCACTCAGTATATAGTAGCTAGTAGTAATAGGGTGTATATATATACTGACTGGCTCATATATTAGATTACTATATAATGTATATTATATATATGTAGTAATTATATATAATATATATACTACTGTATATTATATATATATACTATATATATATATATATATATATATATAAGTATATATATTATAGTAGTATATTATACTATATAATATTATATAAAGTTATATACTGTTATATATATATTATATAATATAATATATAGTAGTTGACTATTATATATATATACTAATATATATACTAATATATATTATACTAGATATGCTATAATTATAATATGTATATATTATATATATAATATATATATCCTGTAATATGCAAATGTAGTAGCCCTTTATTCATATATATACTATAAATATATATAAGGCTTCAATATAGTAACTAGCTAATCATACTGTGGTTAATGAATCTATAGTTGTATATTATTGACTATATATAGTATATATATACGTATATAATATATATATATTATATTACTATATACTACTATATATATATATATATATATATAGTATGTAGTATATATAACTAATAGCGCCACTACGTCCCTGACCACCCATCATGCGAAGGCCACACACGAGCACCGCACGGTGCCCCGCTGCATTGCAACACCACGTTCTCGTCCAAGAGTATCACGAGTCACAGGGATAGTTAGTGTCCAAACCGTTCTGCTCTTGTTTGAGACATATACTTATACTGAAAGAAGTGTTCCGATGTGTCCTTCCGGAAGCCTGCGTACAGTCTTGTTCACAACGGCACTGATGTGCGGTGTGGTTTTGCGTCGTAAGGCGGATATAGAGATCTGGTGGTTTGTTATGGTTAGATTTCGCGAATTTAAGGGTGTGTAGGGACGCTCTTAGAGTTTGCCTAATGAATGATCCGCATAGACCATGGTTATCTTGAGTAGTGAAGGGTGAATTCATGGTGATCTGAGGTAACACTATTTGCTGGCATCTTGAAGTGGTTTTTGGTATAGTATCGTGTGGCAGATTTCTGTGTTGGTTAACTGTTGTGTTGTTGGGAGTGGTTAAATGTTGGGTCTGTCTCAGAACTTGTTTGTAATATTACAGGGCTGGTGAAGGGAGGTAGGTTGTTTAAAGTCTGTGGATGGGTAGGGTTACGAAAGTTCATGTGGCTAAGGAGAGTGGTTTTTGGGTTTTGGAAAAGAATTGAGTGTCTATCATTTCCGGTGTGTGTCTCTGGGTAGAATTTTGGTTTCTTCGTGGTAGGTGTTAAATGTGGTGATGTGCGAATGTGGCATCCCTGTTATGGATTCTTTGCAAGAGCTTTGTTTGTTGTGGTCATTTGAGTTTTTTGTATTTCTTAGTCAGTAGTCGGATGCGCAGCGGTTGGAGGAAGCGTAGAGTGTTAGAGTCGCGCTGAATGGTAATTGTTTTTGTATACTAGTGGTGGATCGAATGGTTAACTTGTTTGTGAAGTACTTGTGCCAGCGATGTTTTCCTTATAATGATGTTCAATTTCTTGTTAGCAGATTGAAATTATGTTAGTCTATGTTTTGTGAAAAGTGAGATGCATTGTCATGTGTTTACTCTGAGGAATTTTGGGAGTTTGTTAAAGGGTATACGCATGTTTTATTAGGTAGTGAGTGTGTGGGCAACAAATGTTTGGCAGCTTTGAATGGTAATCTAATGTAATTGAAGACTTTGGCTGGTAGAGTGCAGACTGTTTCTGTTACGCCATGTTTGAAGTTGTATCGAGTATATTGTCATGCCAGGTTTTGTTGCCAATGTTTATTTGTAAACCGAAGAGAATGTTGAGTGATAATGCGTGCGTACGGCTTGTTGGAATGATTGTGATTGTTAGTGTGGTTGTGGAAGATCAGCCCGTAAATAGTTGAAATATGTGGTGGGTATAGTATTCGTCAAAGCGCCTTTGGGGTACTGCCATTTGAAATGTTTAACTGTTCTGGATGTTTATGTTCTGTTTGTATGTTCGTGCTGCGCTGCATATGACCCCAGAAGTAATTGGAAATCATTTCTTTAGGTTAGGTTGGGATGTTAATTTTGGTTATTTTTGTGGATACAATATTGTGCTTGGGTCGTACCGTGATGTGAATGGCTTTTTGATGTTTGAATTGGGCCTATGATTGTTTTAATTTTGTTAGTTTTGAGTTTGGCCGTTGAATGTGTGGGTTGTATAATGTAACTTTTGTGAGTGGTGGTTTTGTAGTTGATGTGTTTTTGTTTGAAGCCAATGTGGAATTATGTTTTGATGAGATGAGTGCATAGCTGGGCATGCCGCAGATCGATTCGGCTGATTCTGGTAGCTGACGGCGATCTAATCGGCTACGCCATCAACCTAATCAATTCTTATAGCCGTGAGTCGGAGCCGAAATTTTTTTTAAATGTCGGACAAGCCCACACGACGCACTGCATTATCCGGCGCTGAATCCGTTTCGGCTATGGAAATTTTTTTAAATTAATAAGTGAACCTAATACCCGTTCTCACCTTCACGATGACAGAGTCCACTTTTCGAAAACGGGGTTTTAATATTAGGTAATAGAAAAAGGCGTGGCATTCGTAGGTGATTAACTAGTGATAAATGAATAGTTTTCAATCTTGTTCTATACTAATACACGGAAAAGATGTCGTCAAAAGCGTAAAGAGAAAAGTGCATACCCTGTTTTATAAACACATGGCCGCAGTTTTATTCAAGGAATTCCTTTTGTGGATGTTCTTGTCATGTTATTATTTTATTAATTAATTATTATTATTATATGTTACTAAGTAATTAAGTAATAATATTTATACTTTACTAATTTATTACATAAATAAAAAATAGTTAACACTCAAGTAATTAATTACTAGGTAAAATATATAACAAGATTAATAATATTATATAAATTATATTAAGGGTAATATATAATATCTGAGCTTGATATATAACCGTTAGTGTATATATATTACTATCATATTAATACAGTAGCTATTCTTATATAGTAATATAATAGTATATTATATATATATCTCGTATATATATATATTATAGTATAAGTACGTAATCGTATTACGTATAGTATATACATATAGGTATAATAATAATATAATAAACTATGATATATAATATACAAACGCTTAATATATATATAATATAGGTTAGCTTATATATAATATATATCTATATTATATATATATATATGATATATAATATATATATATAATAGTATATATATATATATATATTAATTAGATTTATTTTAATTTAATTCAGAGGCTCAGATTTAATTAAATAATTTGTATAAAGTATAATCCATAAAATTATTAAAATAATTAAATAACATGGATAAGTTTGTGACTAGGACCAAGGTGTTTCTGGAAACAGTTTCAGCCCCGCTGCCAGTAGTACTTAAGGAGCAGCTCCTCGCCATTTAAATCGAGAGCTGTATGACATGGGACAGCCAAGTGATCTCTTACTGATCCTGTCACTGGTAACCCTGATTTGTGAGGAGACGGAGGGATCCTGGGAAACCAGGCAAGAAGGGGAGCAACGAGGATGCCGTCAAAGAGTTGAAAAGCTATTTGCTCACTCTTGAGAGGTAAAAAACTCGCCTCCATGCTATAGTAAAGACTAAAGACTAAAGACTAAAGAGCATAGTAAAGAGTAAAGACTATAAAGTAACCAAATTAAATCTTTAAATAAAATCTAGTAAATTAACTTTTTTTGAATTTTTTCATGATTGAACATTTAAATATGAAATTACAATAGTCAAATTCAAAAAAAATTAAAAACTTCTATTTATTTCAGTTTCTTCATCTTTGAAAAATTTTTGAGGACTGATGAGAAAGTTGATGGGGTGTCTCTTAGGAAGATTCACACTGGTGTTGCCAAGTGTAAACATCCTGCCTGCAAAGGGAAGAAGGGGCTTTCCTACAGCACCCAGACAAGGTCCCACCTCAAGCAGCATTACAAGCATGTAAGTTTAAATAATTATTAATTAAATAATTTAGATAAGATCACAACAACTAACTGGTGTTGCTAGTTAATTAGTTATCAAGATTTAAACACTCTTGTATAAAGTCTTGATACTTTATACAAATGTTATCAAAGAAAATTAAAAAATTTGTAATTAAAGTTTGTATTATTTTTATATACCAGATGCACAATGACCTTCTCCCTCACCTCTCTGCAGCCATTGAAGGGCTTAGCAAGCGCGGTCGCTCCAGTTCAAGGGAGAGTGAGTCTCGCAAGCGTCAGATGTCTCTGGATGAGAGCTTCAGGTCAAAGTTCAGCCAGCAGAGAGCAAGACAAGGTTACACCAGGTGAAAAAATTCAGAAACATAATATTAGTTATTTTAATTGAACTCAATTTTTTTAAATAGGTATATGAGCGACTTAGCGTCTTCACGTTTTAAAAATATTTTTATTAAAAATTTAAAATATATTGATTTATTAACTTAATTACTTTTTCATCATTAGGTGGTTCATTCATTCAATGATGCCACTGGATTTAGCTGATGATCCTTACACGAAGGAGATGTTTTACCTCATTAATCCCGAGTTTCATCCCACCTCAAGGAGGACTTTGAGCAGGGATATTGAAAAGCTGATGCAAAAGGGGAAGACTCGACTGATAAACAACCTCTTCCACCAGAAGTGGGTGGCCACTACAGCCGACAGTTGGACCGCCCACAATAGGTCCTTCTTGGGAATGACAGTCCACTGGATTGACAGGGTCAACCTCAAAAGGTGCCATGCAACTTTGGCGGTCAGGGAGGTGAAGGTAAGAAAATTAAAAAGTTAAATTTTGTCATTTTATACCTTAGTCTCATAACCATAAGAACATATGAGGTGTAAATATTATTTAATTTACAGACTAAAACAATAAAATTATTGTCTTTAGGAAAGGCAAACTCACCAGTTACTGGGGAAACTAATCACAGAGATTCATCATGAGTTTAGCATCCACGGTAAGGTGAAGGCCACCACTACGGACAATGGCACCAACTACGTGGCAGCCTTCAACGCCTTTGGTGAGTCCAACCAGGACCAGGAGAACCTTCCTATGGACCCTGATTATCCTGACTTGGAGATTGTGGATCTCCAGGAGCTCCTGAGGGCTGAGGGTGACAACCCAAGTCTGCCGCCTCAACACCGCTGCAGGTACTTAGAATTCGCGAAAACTAGTGCTAAATGCTACTAATATATATTAATAATATTATTAAGTAATAAGTATTAACAAATAAAGATTTGTCATTTAAGATTTAACTAATAATCTTTGAATTTCTTGAATTAAATATCTTATTGTTTCAGTGCTCACACACTCAATCTGTTGGCGACAACAGATGTGAGTGATATACAGGGCTGGAGCAAGGGGGGCTCACAGTGGAGGAGGACCATAGCTAAGATCCAGGCCCTGTGGAACCTTCAGAACAGGGCCCCAGTGGTGGCCAACCAGATCAAGATTGTCGCCAAAAGAAAACTGAAGACTCCTGTGGTGACAAGGTAGTAGTAGTTACTATTAAAAAAAGAAATTTAGCGTAAGAAATTGTTGCCGATTAATTATAGACAAGTTCATTTTATAAGTTTTTGATATTTTATATAAAGTTATATTTATTTCTGCAGATGGAACTCCCTATATGATAGTGTGATGGTCCTTCTGGAGGTTTTAAGGGTCGAAAACCAAATGGATGCCATAAACACCATCCTCATCAAGCAGCCCAAGGGAGGTTCCCCTCTCACAGAGGTAGACGTCGAGGTAAATATAAAGTATTTTTAAAGTAGCAATTGCTCTTTTAATATTTTTATTTATAATTTAATAAATTTATTAAATTATAAATCTCCTCACAAACCCAAACCCCCTCCATTAATCCCTGTTCTGTACCTGTACCATCGCTCTTGCTTGCCCAACACTCATATCGCTACTTCGTAAACAATCTCTAACTGAATATATCCACCTTTTTTTCCGGTCGTCCGACAGGCAAAACACTCTCACATGTGCTCTTATACACTTTCTTAACCAATATGGTGTTCTCCACCTTCTCCACATGTCCAAACCATCTTACAAAATCCTCATCAAATTTGGCAGTCTTTTCCCTTACCCGCAAGACACGCTTCCATGATAAACTCGTTCCTCATCTTATCCAATCTCCTAACTGCCAAGAACGCCCTCAGATTGTCCATCTGTACAACCCTCACTCTTGATCTATTCGCCCTATTCCATACAGATACCTCGCTCTCGTGCTCCCGTATTTTTATTAATAATCAATTATGCTTACGTAACTAAGCAATATATTAATTTTCACTCTTTCAGGTCATGAACGAGTACACATTGGTCATGCAGCCTGTGGCGCAGTGTCTTGATATGCTTCAGGGGGAGAAAAGGGCATACATGGGCACCCTCCTACCCCAACTTTGGTTGATGAAGACCAGCCTTGAGGAGAAGAGTGAAAATATTCATCTTGTGTATGCAAGGCCACTAGTACAGGCCCTCCTCAGTGGCTATGAAAAGAGGTTTGGCCACCTCTTTCAGAATAGGGATCTCCTTATGGCCACTGCCCTTCACCCTCCTTCACCTTTAAGGCCCTAGAAAGCATTGCACCGGACATGGTGGAGGAGATCGGGGACAGGAAATTACCCGGAAGATGAGGGGACTCCATCGCACCTGACATGGAGAAACAGCAGCAGCGTCAGCTTGGCCAGCCAACAGAAAAAGAACCCCACAATTCAGACGCACTCCTATTCAGTAAATTGTTTTCTAGAGTATTGGTACGCAGAGCAAGCCAGCAACAGGATGTGGAAATCGTCATACGAAAGTCCATGGAGGAGTGGGTGCCCTCTCAAGAAGATCCGAGCTGTTCCTGTTTCCCCAACCAGCATAGGGAGATATGGATAGATCTATTTATAAAATATAATACCCCCATTCCTAGTTCAGCAGCTGTGGAGAGGTGCTTCAGCGCGGGTGGGGACATCCTCAGGGCCAAGAGATCGTCCTTGAAGGAGGAAAGGTTTGAGGACCTTCTTTTCCTCAAAGGAAATATGGACCTCCTGCAGGAAGTGATTAGCCAGGAGGACATGGAGGAGGAAGAGGACCTATAGCTATGAAAGTATTTAACTATTTATGTAGTTAACATTTAATAAAAAAATTAAATAAATCTGTTTTACTATCTTATAAAAGGTTTAAAATGTAAAGGCATGCTTTCGTTATCGCGCAAAAGTTTACTTTGTAATTTAACGGTATCGCCGTAGGATAGCCGAATAGCCGCATAGTTAATGCCGCACTGAGGTTTTCAAAAATGCAGTCGGATAGCCGAAGACGCACTAGTTAGGTGGCAAAGCCGAATAGCCGATGACGGACCTCAGATAAAAGGTTATAGCCGCACCCAGCTGCTGATGATGTGGTTATTTTGTTTAGTATGTTGTTTTTTTTAAAAAAAAGCTTTTCTTTTGATAATAGAGAGTTGGCGATAGTTAGAAAAGTAAGTGGCAATTTCTTCTTTCGGGAGGTTAATAAAATTTGGGTAAGCCTAATAGCTTTTTTCCAGATAAGGGGGAATGAACGGTTTTAGGTCTAAATGAGGCTGTTATCATACTTGTGCTAATTAGTTGTTAGGAGTTGGGTGAAAAAACCCGTTTTTTCAATCGTGTTTTTTTAAGAAAAATATCATTTTTTATCATGTTTTTTTCGTTTTCAGTTTTTTTTTGACGTTTTTTTCATTTAATGTATTTTTAAAAGTAAAAAGAGGCTAATATATATTTCACTTGAGTATTTTCCTTTTTCCCATATACGCGATAGTTGATATTAAACATATTTCATTATGATTTATGAAATAGGCAGAACTACCTTTCTCGTTATATTTTATCAATTGTTATTCGCTACAATTTGACAGGTAGTCTATGTGTAGCCTGACAGATTGCTGTGACTTACTAACTCGTGCCTGTGAGCTGCGTATGCAAGCTCATTACCGCTGGGCCTCTTCAGTGTGATCAGGGACCACATTTAATTGAGTAGAGTCTTGATAAGTGCCGTGATAACTCAGTTTATGTATGAAGTATCGATTACGGGCGTGAGAATGACAGTTAGGTGGAAGGAGATAGGGACGCAGTAACGGAGGACCTCTTTAAGCTTAGGCTGCCTTAGCATATCGTCTTCTCAACAAGTTATGGCAACAATTTTCAGAATTTTCCTAGTCTAGATATGAGCAATAAATAAGCTAATTTTTGGCAAATGTCTACCACAAAAGTTATCTTTCATGCGAGGCATCCGCTTTGCAACCTGTTTATCTTCCTTAAAAAAAGGTACTGTCGACACGACTTTTTAACAATTGAGCATGTGGCGATTTCTGAGATTTCTGAGTGAAATAATTATGATAGGAAAGATATATCTTACCACTGGTGGAAGATGAAAACAGAGTAAGGAAAATATTTGCTATCGTAAAACATATTTGTTTTTGCTATTTACATTCAGTAAATTAAAAAAATATGGAACAAACCCGATATAGAAATTTTTGAAACCACACTGGACAAACTCAGTTTGCGTTCCACCTTGTAGGAAATTGGAACAAAAAATGTCCAAATTAGAGCATATTTGCTAAATTTATAATATAATTGGTCAAACATGTAAATTCCACAACTTAATTGAAAAACGAAAAAACAAAAGCTACTCTTTTTTTTCAGGCTTTTTTTTTTTTCATGAAAAAACCAGTTTTTTTCGGAAAAAAATGAGCTTGTTTTTTTTCCTTTTCCAACCCTTAGATTGTGTTAAAGGCTGTGTTTCCCTAGCATGTTGAGATAGTTTGTCTGTCTAGTGAGCTTTTTAAGTGTCTTTGTTATGTTTCTAGGGTCCGAGCTGGTGGTTTTATTTCTATTGTTGGGTTTAGGTTGATTTTAGTTTTCTTGAAGGCTTTGAATGATTTTCCTGTTTTTGAGGGTGTGTTGGTTTTGACTCTGCTTTTGCGGAAGTGAGTTGCGAGAGTGTTTGCTGGTTTGTGGGTTTTGCATGTTTGAGTTTTTGATGGATTCGTGTGTTTATTGGTTGGCCGAGTTTTTCAGTGTATTGTTTTCCACATTCTGGTGTTGCTCGTGTGCTGGATGTTTGGGGTGAGGAGAGTTTGGAAGTTGTTTTGACAAAATGTGTTTGTTAAGGTTTATGGAATTTAGGGTGTTTAGGGCGTCTGACCTGTGTTGTTGTTTTGGGGAGTGTGTGTGTGTTTTTGTTACTAATATAATGGGAATTGTTTGATTAGGTGTTCTATTTCAGGTGTTAGGGTTGGGTTGTATTTTTTTTATTTTGGATCCTCTGGGGATGGCTTTGTTAGATGCTTTTTGGATTGGAGAAGAGAAATTTTTATGGCTTTTAGTGTTGATGTGTTAATAATATTTAAAGGATGTATGTTTTTTCTATATGATTGGTGAATAGTGTAAAGTCTGCTTTTTTGTAGTTTACGTATATTTTTCTGAGTGGATGGTTTGGTTTGCTGACATTTTGAAATTTTATGATGGGTAAGTGGTCAGCAGTTTGGGTCGACTTTGGTGATGTAACATTGCGTTGAACATAAGTGGTTATGTCTGGTGATGTTGCACCTTGGTTGGTTTTTGAGGTGGGTTTCATGGTGTAGCTGTCTCTGTGTGTGTTTAAGTATGTTGAGCGTTTTCAAGGTTGGCTATGATGTGGATTCCTCCTTTGAATTGCTTCTGCATGGGCGTTTAACATGTGGGGTGGTGAGCCGACGTGAAGTTAGCGCCCCCATTATGAGGGCTTTGGAGGTGGGAGATTTCGGAGGGTTTTTGGGTTTGTATTCTGGGGCATTGTGGTGAAGTGTGGTGGGAATGTAGAGGTGTTATTAGATTGTGTTTGTTTTTTGTTATATTGTGAAGGACTATTTTGTGTATGGTGGTAGTTTACATTTGCGTGTGTAGTTTTAAGGTAGTGCTAGTTAGGGTTGAAAAGGATAAAAGTAAGCTCGTTTCTTCCAAAAAAAAACTTTTTTTTCATGAAAAAACAAGTTAAAAATTTATTTGTTTCATGTTTTTTTTCACAATTCATGCTCGAAATTTACATGTTGAAAATTATATGAAATTTTTAGCACATATGCTCTAATTTGGACATTTTTTGGTTCCCATTTCCTACCAAGGTGGAGGCCCCTGAGTTTGTGTTCAAAATTTTTATGGGTTTCCATATATTTTTAATTTATATTCTGAATTTTTGATATTATAATATTTTGTTTGTCGGTTTCATTACATGTTTTTCTTACTCTGTTTCAGCTTTCAGTAACCTTTTTATCATAATTATTTTATCAGAATTTTGAAATGCCACATGCAAAAAGTCGTGGAACTGTACTTTTTAAGGAAATAAAATGTTGCAAAAGGCTCCCGCATAAAATAACTTTTGTTGTGTAAGACGTTGCAAAACTAGTATTTATTGCTCATAATCTAGAACTAGAAAATTCTGAAAATTTGCCAAACTGAGAGGGATGATTATGCTAAGGCAGCTAAGCTTAAGAGTCCTGTTACTGCCCTAGCTCCTTCACGCACTGTCATTCTCACAGCGGATACTTCATACAACCTGAAGATAATCAGACTATTAGTTATATCAAAATTAAATGTGGCTGATTCACATCTGATGAGCCACCAGTGATAATGAGCTTGAAGTAGTCATAGTCAGTACTCAGTAGTGAATGGGGAGTGGGGACTAGTGCTGTGAAATTAAAAGTCTGGATATTCCAAAGCCAAAGGGTCAGTAAATCCCACAGTCATCATCGCTTCATTAAGCATCCAGGTAAAAATTGGAATATTTTATTATTTCATTTGCATCCCTTAGTCACTTTTTGAGTTTGTCATTCAGACTCATATCCTATAATAGAATATAAGATATCATTAAGTATTTTAAAAGTAAATTAAATAAATATGCATTATATGATAACTAAGTATGTAAATAAGTTAAATTAGTAAGTTAGAATCCTACAAACAGCAGTCTGCAGGCTACAACTTACTGTAATTGTAACAAAAACAATTGATAAATATATAAGAGAAAGGTAGTTCTGCTATTTTTATAAATCATAACGGAATATTTGTTTAATTTCAAGTATCCTCATATTGAAATGAAAATACTCAAGTGAAATATCATATTAGCCTCTTTATATTTTTAAAAATACATTTAATGAAAAAAACAAAAAAAACTGCAAAAAAAACAAAAAAAACTGAAAAAAACACGATTTGAAAAAAACGTTTTTTTTCCCAACCCTAGTGCTAGTATATGGTAGAGAGTTGTGTATAAGGGTTAGCAGTAGCAGTGTGTGTTTTTTGGGGGGTTTGGGGTGTGGAGATGGAATCATAGTCATAGAATTTTGGTTCAGGATTTATCGGGTAAGTAGGCTTCTTGTATCATGGCTATGTGTTGTTGTGCTGTTTTAGAAAGACTTCTATTTCTTGGGTTTTATTGTGTAGTCCATTTATATTGAATTGTAATATGTTAAAATTATGGGTTTGTTTGTGTGATGTATGTGTTGTGGGGATTGTTGTGGATGGAGTACAGACTTGGCAGATCCAATTATGTATTAAAGGGGGTAGTGTGGTGTGATTGGAACAGTTTGTGGATCCATTGTTTGCATCTATTGCAGTTTACAGAGTTTCTCCTCACTATCTTCATGCATATTGGACATATGTAGATTCTAGGTCTGGGGTTGTTTCTGTGTCACTGGCTTTTATTAATTTGCCTGAGGCATAAATCAGGAAAGTATGCCTCATGATGAGT
>JABUQX010001454.1:65000-74465 GCA_015478945.1 Trachelipus rathkii
CTTTTTTCTAAGAGACTGACAATAATTTTTTTTTTTTTAGAGTCCATATTGGTGATTTGGGAAATTGCACTTTTAAATCACCTTTCGAATCACCGGCAAAATTTTCTAAGTTCAGAAAAGTTAAGTTAAGATAAGTTTTTTAGAAAATTTTTTAGTAGCAAGCTTCTGGAATATGCCAGAAGCGCTTGCACTAAACAATTTTCTTAAAAACTTAACTATAACTAAACCTTTCTTTACTTCTTAATATTCTTTGAACTTAGAAAAATTTTCGGTGATTCGAAAGGTGATTTGAAACTGCTATAATACCGTTATTTTTTAAAAAATCTGTTTACAGGCCCTTACTGTAAATTGCTCAAAAAAAGAATTTAATATTTCTTTTTATTTGTAAATTTGGTTTTAAGTTTAAATCTTAAGATAAATAGCAATTTTCAATGTGTATATACTTGCCAAACTTATCATAACTTGGGGCTTAGTTTTAAAAAATAATAATGATATTAAGCAGTTATATATATAGTTATATATTATATAGTATATATATATAATTATACTATATATGTATATATATATATATATATTATATATATATATATAATATATATATATTTATAATATATTATATATATATATATATTATATATATATAAGTATATATATATATATATATATTGGTTACAAGTACATTAAATATGTGTTGCGGAGGGCTACAAACAATATATATTTAAATTGCACCATTTTTAAAAATATATTGAAAAAAAAGAAATAAGTTTGGTTAGGTTAAATAAGGTTATGTTACGTTAGGTTACATAGATTGTAAATAAATTTTAGGAACTTGTTTTTTTAATATTTTTATAAGTGTGAAATTCTTTATTAAAATTAAAGTTTCTTTTAAATCTCACAATAGAAATAATGTTCCAGCCAACTTACTGTTTTTGAATTTTAAATATTTTTCAAATGATACATTATCTGTACGACACACGTTCTAGACTTTTACATATATATATATATATATAATATATATAATATTAATATATATAATATATATATATATATATAATACGTATATATATATATATATATACTAATATATTATATATAATATATATATATATATAATAGTCATATAGGATAATATATATATATATAATATATATTATATATACTAATATCTATTATGCAGCGTCGGCTGTCATGCTACTAAAAAAAAAATTTATTCCTAAGGAATAGGCTCTGCTAAATAATTACCTATATACTCTTAATCTCAACACGCTAAAAAAACTGGCTAATATATCATAATAATATAAATATATATATATATATATATTATATATCTATATATATAATATATATACTATATATATATATGATATATATATATATTATATATAATATATATATATTATATATATATATATATATATAGTATATATATATAGTTATATATATTATATATATATACTATATTAAGACATTAAGAATATAGAAACAGTAAGGCCACATGGGCCTATCGGACTGTCCCAGTCAACCCACTACCCCAACATGCTCATGCAAATCCCAAGCACCCTAGGGCTTGTCAACATTTTACTACAAATCCACCAATTGGCTTAGTCAAAACTAGTGAATATATATATATATCTAAATAAGAAACCCAAACCATCCACATGCATTAATAAACTAAGTTATGGTCACACATCCATCTTAACATTAATAACTACTAATAACTTAAAACCCGCCAATTTGGCTTCATTTAAATATATTATATGATACCCAACCCATCCATAAACAAATCTAACCATTTCTTAAATGTTGCCAATCGAGTCACACTCAACCACCTCCTAAGGCATCCAGATTCCAAAAATTTAACACCCTATCTGATGCAATGCTTCTTATATCACGATGGCATCTTTCTTGAATTTTCTTTATTATTGTCCGCCTGGGTCACCTCCATTTTTCTACTATGCGAAAATTTATTGGTCTCTGGTTTATCATAGATGTAAATATTTTGTAGACTTGTATCATGTCCCCTCTAGCAAATCGCCTTTCTTACTAGCAGAAAACATTCCCTAACTCACTTCAGCCTCTCCTCAATAGCTCCTTTACCTCAAACCCAGAAATCATCCTTGTTTTGCTCTACGTTGCACTCCTCTCTAGCAATCTAAGTCTTTTCTTTAAATAAGGGGCCCAAACTTTGTGCACAATACTCTATTACTGGTCTAACATAGCTATTAAACATTTTACTTATTACTTCCTTGCTCTTGTAAACAACATAGCGATTTATTATGCCCAGCAACTCTTATTAGTTTATTTCTAGCTTCCAAACACTGATTAGGCACTATCAGATTACTGCTTATGAATCACAACCTAATCTTTTTTTCTTGGTCCACAGACGTAAGCCATTCCCCATTCATATCGTAGTTAAACATTTTTATTTAATAACCTAGGTGAGAACCTTACACTTTTTACTATTAAAATTCATCGTTTGCTCATTATCTGTCCACCCAAGATTTATCACAGATTATTTTGAAATCTTTATGCATCCTTCACTATTTAACTGAGGTGGCCACTTTAGAATTCTGCAAACTTAGAAACTTTGCATTTAAGTCCTGGTCTAAATCATTTTTTATATGAATGAGGAACAATAGTGGCCGCAGCACTGAACCCTGGGACACCACTCTTAACTATTTCCCATGATGATTTATTCCATTTAGTTGTACACACTGGTTCTCGCTAATTTCGCAACCACTCTTTAATCCAACCGTGTACCACTCCCACCTATACCACATTGCAAATAACTTTTTCATCAGCCTTTTGTGGGGAACCTTATCAAAACTTTACTAAAGTCTAAATATACCATATCAACTGGATCTCCTCGTTCAATGCAGTCAGTAATGTATGTATTCCATCAATTCTAAAAGGTTTGTCTGACATGACCGCTACCCTTTCTGAAACCTGTGCTGGGAGTCATACAATACCTTGTTATCTCCTAAATATTTCTCTATATGACATTTTAGTAAACTTTTCCAGAACCTTTAACAACGAGATGTTAAGCTAACTGGCCTATAATTTTCCCAAATCTTCCTTACTAACCTTCTTATAAATAGGCACAACATTGCTCTTTTCCAGTCATCTGGTACCGCACCAAAATATTCTTAAGATCGCTTAAAAAATCAAATACAGTGCCTTTGCAACTGCTGATACTACCCTCTTTCACGAATTCTACCATATCCTCCCAATCAGGCCTGCAGCTTATACCTGGATTCAAATATGGGTCTAATAAGACGTGTGAAAGTCATATTTGTTACATGCATACAAGAACTATTAGTCTCCAAACTATTATCTCAAAGTTGTCCTCAGTAACACTGAAGCAAAATAAGCAGTGAAAATGTTGACCAACCTCCTTATCTGACTCCACTAATTTTCATCAATTTAATTGGACCAATTGTCCCATTCTGACTTTAAATTTATTAAAAGCTAAAAAACTTCTTCGGTTTCTTATTACTATGTTCCTTGCTAAATTAATCTCTGCCTCTCTCTTTGCCTTCCTATTGATTGGTTGGTTAAGTTTGTTTCTATTTTTCCTATAATTTCTAAAATCATCTTCCTATTACTACCCTTGAATATTTTAAAATCTATCTACGTTTTCATTAATTTTATCCTTATCTCCTATTCACAAAACAGGTTTTCTCTTCGCCACCCGAATGGGTTTATCTTTAAAACATACTGACTGAAATATTCATTAAAATTTGCTTTAAATGTTCCCACCACATGATAAACCAGTTTTGGTCTTTAAACTCTTTTATCCCAGTCAATTATACTAAACATGTCTCGTAATTTGGTAAAAATCACCATTTCGGAAATCTACGATCTTTTCTTATTAACTTGCAAGTTTGGGCCCAGATATCACATTCAGAGGGTTGGGATTGAAAAAAAAACCGTTTGTTTTTTTAAAAAAAAAAAACCACGTTTTTCTTAAAAAAAAAGGGAGACCAAAACAACAAGAATTTTTGTTTTTTTTTGTCTGTTTTTTTTAAAATTACTTTTTTTTCATATATAGTCAAGTCTTTTAGGGTAATTTAGCATTAAAAAGTACAGTAAATACGCAAGTAGTGTTAAGAAGAGGTATGCAATATATAAAGTAAAGTTTTAAGTTCGTTGAGTAAAAGTTTTATTTGTGCTCTAGGGCATATAATTAAATAATTCCCATGTGACTGATTATTATTATTACATTATTATTATTATTAATATTATTATTATTATTATAATATATATATATATTATATATATATATATATATGATATATATATATATAGTATAATATATTATATAGTATTTATAGTATTTATAGTAGTATATTAGTATCTATATATATAATATATATAATATATATATATAGATATCACTATATATAATATATAGTATAGATAGTATATATTATCTATTCTTCTCTACATTTTTCTCCCCAAGACTGGTGGTAGGTGCGTAACAAGCATCAGAAAAGAAGAAGTAGAAAAATATGACAAAAAGTCGAAAAAGAAAAGTCCAGCCCTTACCCCTCCCTCTCTGTGACCATTATTAGTAAGGACTCGTCACAGAATCACAGTCAAAATCCACCCTATAGCTTCACGGATGCGACGGAACCCTCACTATGGTAAATCGTCCAGTGTAGTGTTCATCCCTTGGCCAGGTGGGCCACAACATACCCCCTACTCACAAAAACCCCGCCATTCTCTCCTATTATGCCACCGTTTTCTGCCTCTGCAAACTCACATTTCTGTACTTCAGACATTCGTTTACTGACCTCAATCCGACTTTTTCTTCGATCTTTCTCCAGCCGGTCGGCTTTCCAACACACTCGCCACTATACATCCGCTTTAAAAACCCGACTATGAATCATCCTTTCCACATGACCAAAACCATCTCAACAACACATTTTCATTTATTACTCTCGTTTACCCATTCTCACATCACCACATAACTCTTTAATATGTTCATGCCTCATTTTAAATCAATTCTTCTCACACTACGCAGTACCCTAACGATTGTCCATCTGCAACACATTGAACTTGAGATCTATACTTCTTATTCCAGATCCATAGTCTCTCCACTCTATACAATAACACAGGTAACACATACCCTCATGTAAGACCCTAGCACTCTAAGACTTAGTCCCTATACATTCATTAAAAGAATTTTATTGAACCAGCCACCTTCCTGGCACCAACATATACCTTAAATATTTAAACTCAAGCACTTGTTCTAGCTGCTCACCACCTAACATCCCACTGAGGACTGTCCTCAACTCACCAACCATAACCTTGACTCTTATCTACGTTTACTCTCAACCCCTCCTTTTACACACTGTCAAATCTCGTCTACAATTCTCTCAAACTCTTCAAATTCGCCACACAACAAATTCAAATCATCCGATATAATAGGTAGGGCACCCTCCACTCAATCTTCCATCTTCTAACACCATTTCCTGTCACCCCAACCTTCAATTCTTTCATAACCCATCCATATACAAAGTTGAATAACCAAGGAGCACATACAACAACCCTGCCTCACTTCCGCTATAATATACCAATCACTTTTGACACCATTTATTCTTACACACTGCCTGGACTGCCCACAGACGCCCTCACTATCTCATACCATTCTTTTTATTCCATTCCAGAAGCCTTACCAACACACTATATATCAACTACACCTGCCATAGAGCTTCCCTATTGAACCCTATCAAATACCCCTGTTGCAAATCCATAAACTTAAATACAATTTATCTTCTTCTCCCTCATTTTTCTATCATTTCTTCAATGTAAACGATCTATGGTCACACATCCTCTACTACCCTAAACGGCACCTTGTGTTCTCACAATCAGTCTGCAGTCACTTGGCGCACTCTTTTCGACCAAAATACCAAATAATTTCTTACCCCTATAACACTCACTAAACTAATTCCCTATAAATTTCCTACAGTTTCCTTTTATCTCTTCACCCTTCTATAAGGTACTATTTACTGTCTCCTTCAATCCCCTCGATACTTAGCTCCTCACATAAACGCTTTATTACACAACTTCAAGATCCAATCAATCAGAACTTGCTCCGTTCTTTGATCTTTCAACCAGTAAACTTCATCTATACCGTGCAGATTTACGCATTCTTCAACTATCTCACTCTACCCATTCCTCTTCTTTGCCTAAATACCTCATCCCAAAAATACTATTCATTCTTGCACGCATCAAACCCACACACACAGTCAAACTATCAACCTTTCATTACTGCCAATGATTATACAGGTTTTAGAAGTGTTTCTTTCCACCTTCCCCTCACATCCATTTCAAACGTTACAAAAAAAACCCATCCCTATTCATTATTCTGAGCAGGTTCCCCTTATTTCTAATTTTTAACCTTTCACGCTTCCTTCCAGAAGAGCTTCCTATTCCCTGTATGTCCCAATCCATCCTCCTTCCAAACTGTTTCATTTTACCTCTCTTTCCCTCATATGTATTTTATTTAGTCAATTTTTTTTTTCTCCTTATATAATTCCAGCATCTTTCTTTTGAAACTTCTATCATTTGCTTTTAGTACAGATCAACCCACGCCTCTTTTTTTACTTGTAACCGCTTTGCATCACCCGTCTTTCATTCACCACTCACTGTTGCGCATTCCTTAACTTCCTACCTTTAGCACACCCCAATACTTCTTTGCACTGCTAACAATTGCTGCCCAGATTTGTTTTGTTTCAGCTTGTTTTTCGCAATTCACTGAGTTTACTTGCGAGACGTCTTATGACATACTTATCGCTATTACCATTGTTATGAAACTTCTCACTCTTAATTTTCACTCTTCCTAGTAATCACCTTCCTCTCCATCGCAAGTCCCACTAACTTAATTTTACATAGAGACAACATAATGTCCGATTCATTCCCATTTCTAAACAATTCCTCACTGATTTAAACATTCTAACATATACTTTCAATCTTCCCTTCTTCAACCGACAGCACAAATCAATCATCTTTTCACTTCGATACCATCTCTACCTACACAACTCTAGTAATACTTTGGATACTATTGTGTTAAAGAAGTATTTTTTATATTGTGCAACCACTCACGTACCTCTCCCCTCACAGAAATCCAATCACCTTCCTACCATTCCATTATCTCACTGACACCCTAATACCCCTGTTATAACCATCCATATTTTTGATCATATATATAGTATATAGTATATATAATATAAATTAGATTGTAAGACTTCAAATTTTAATAAATACATAAATATTATCTATATAGGTAGTACATTTATATATATATATAATTATATTATTATATATATACCACGTATATATAAACTCGTAATTAATAGTCAATTTTAAGGCGCTAGAAGGGTATTGGCTAATACTGTATAATTTAAAACATCTTTAAAATATAGAAGAAAAAAACTTTTAAAAAAACAAAACAAAAACATTTTTGTTGTTAAAAAAAAAAAAACCGGTTTTTTGTTTTTGCAAAAAAAACCAAATTAAAAAAAAAAAAAACCGTTATTTTTCACACCCTACACATTACATTAATCTAATTATATTATGGTCCCTAAGTCCTAAATTCTCCTCACTCTTCCCCCTCCAACCCTCCATACTTTCTTCGTTAGTTAATATTAAGTCCCACTGGTATGCGGGTGTACCATATATTTCGATCGCTATTTTTGGCAAAAATATATCGATTTTTCAGATTTTTTCTTTATAAAGTACCAAAAAGTATCGATATATGGCTTCAGAATAGTTCAGAGTATCGAATAAATAATCAGTGTTTCCACAGCGGTCGTGAGAAAAGGGTGCTTTACGCTTTGAAAGATTTTTTTTATTTTTTCGTGAAATGATGTTTTTCTGTGATTATTTAGTTGTTATAAGAGTTATTTTATGTTATTTTTGTTGGTGTTTTTATGTAGTAAAAAAAATAAAAAAAAAAAAGTTACTTTTACCAAATTGTCGAAAAAATTAGGCTAATATCTTGTATTTTGCCTCCGATTCACGTGTGACTCATATGTCCCAACCGTTTCTTAGGAGCTATAAGAACGACTCGTAATGACTCTTTTTTATATTATTTTATTATTTTATTATTTATATTATTATTTATTATTATTATTATTATTGATTATTATTATTCTATTATTTATTATTATATATTATTATTTTATTATTTATATATATTAATAATTATAGTAATATATATATATATATATAATATATATATATATATATATATATTTAATTTATATATATATAATATATGATATATATTATATTATATATAATTTATATATACTACTATAATATAAGTATATATAGTATACTATTAGTAGTATATATAAGTATATATATAATATATATATTATTATATAACATCTATATATATATATAATAGTATATATATTAATGATAATAGTATATTTATATATATAATATATATATATAGCCTATATATTATATATATATATACTATATATATTATAATAATATTATTTAATAAATTATTATATATATAATTTAAATATGTGTAGGTATATATATGTATCTTCCTTATCAGGTAAAAGTACGGTTATTTTAAGTAATATATTTCTAAACCAATACATTAAATTATGCAAATTATACTAATATTGCCAAGCCACTGTTGTTTTACATAGTAAGTGCATTTCTATATAGTAGATATATATATATAATATATACTATTATATATATCTATATATATACATAATAATATATATATATTATAGTAATATTATATATATTTATATATAATATGTAATGCTACTAACAAAATATAAAATACTATAGTATATTATATATTATGCATATTAGGAGTAACGGAGTAAAGATTCAAGAGCATGATATAAAAGTATACGTTGGAATTCTTATGAAGCTGGCAATTCTAAAGCCCCCCTCTTTCCGTTTCGTTTGGCATAAAACCTCCGGATTGGATCATATAACTAAATTCATGAGTAGGAACAGGTTCTTTGAAATTAAAAAAAACATCCATTTCAATGACAAAACCCTCGAAAAGCCCAAGGAAGATCCCCAATACGACCGACTTCAAAAAATTCGGTATATTTTTGAGAAGGTGAGGGCTAATTGTGGGAAGATTCCTTTAGAAGAGTACCACTCTGTGGATGAACAAATGATAGCCACGAAAGCCCATCACAGTCTCAAACAGTACCAACCCAATAAACCCCATAAATGGGGATACAAAGTTATTACCCGAGCCGGAGCTAGTGGGATCGTCTATGATTTCATTTTTTATGAAGGAAAAGGGACTGTTACCGACAAATGGGGAGTTGGGGTCTCTTCTTCTTACGTTTTGAAGTTGGTTGAAAATATTCCCCCTAAGAAAAACTATAAAGTTTTTTTTGATAATTGGTTTTCTTCCTTGGCTTTGGCAGAGGTTTTGCAGGAGAAGGGGATCCTCTTTGTCTC
>JABUQX010001455.1:0-12500 GCA_015478945.1 Trachelipus rathkii
TAATAAAGTATATATTTATATAGTTTAATTAATATATTAAATTATTAATATATAATATATACTATTAATCTAATATTATATATATAGTATATCAATTACAGCAGAACTTTATATTACAGTATTAACGTGCTATATATTAGTTTGATGTATAACTTTTTAACTACATAAGTAATCATATATATAATTTGATAATATAAATATCATTATTTCTTCTAAAAACTGTTATACCATCCATTTATATATAAATATCATATAAGGACCTATAGTAGCAATGATATGTGGTTCCAAATTGTATTTGTAACGTAATTTATCATAATATACTATGGATTAAATCTTTTTTACTCTTATAATTTAACTCAGAGTAATCTTATATGGCGAGGATGGAAGTGTTTATTCTGAGAATGTATATCTGTGTTGCCTTTCATAGTCGAATATAGCCCCATTTAATTAAACTGAGGAATTTCATAGTAGTACCTGGGGTATAACTTATGATACTGATGTCTTGTCTTCATCGATCTGCTATTGTTGCTTGCACGTAGTATTTCAGTTATATAATTGTGACTACCTGCATTATAAAAACTTTGCTACTAGTAGAAATATGTGTCTTGATAGAACTAAAGCATATCTTCGGGTGTGTCCATCTAAGGAACTAGTCAAGCACCATATTATTCTTGATCAATCGTAGTGTATCGTACAACCTATGTTCTTGTTGTATCATCTACGTGTTCCTCTTCACACTGGCCTGCATGGTGCATTTTGTATATTCTCTATTCCGCCTTCATGTGCGTTTAGTTAGACATGCTTGACAATTGTTTGATTTTAAAGTGACTAGACTGGTAAAAATATGTCACTGTATTAATCTGATGTTTTTGGTAGGTCTATATATCTCTACCATAGGTGATTAAATGTTGTAATAGTTATTGTAAATAATTCCCGGTAATTGTTACCCATCTGCATGGTGCTTGATTTTCCGTTTTTGACGTTAAGTTTGTACTGAAATGAGTATCTATTTAATATAAGGGTGTTTCTATTTCTTCTAAGTGGCTCTCACCAATCTATTACAAGTATGACTTGAAACTGTGTTCGTTTAGTAATGATAATATCTTATTTAATTGTTACTTGATGTGCTCGTTAATACTACCACCTAGTAAAACAAGGCTAAGGTTTGATGTTTAAATGTTCGTGTCGCACAGTTAATAAGCCATTACAGTTTCTAAGTAGATATCCTTTTTTGCTTTTTATGTGATTTCACATATTTCCGTTTTTCGGGCTTATCCTTTATATGAGACGAATACTTCTTGTTATTTTTTTTACTCTATAGGCTTTAAATAAGATTAAAAGACTTGATTAATGGGATTTTTTTATTCGATTCTTTTTTTAATAGTAGCTTCTTCAGACTCAATATATAAGCTAAATATATTATATAACATTTAGAATTGACAACACTGAATATATATACAGTTTGAATATATAATATTCATTATAAAAAAAAATTATATTATATCTATAATTTATAAATACTTACTATATTATATATAATTCATTATGTATATACTATTATATAGTATTATATAAGTTCCACTTATATGTAAGAAAGGTATTAAGAGAATCTTATAGTTTATTAATTAGTATTATATTAATTAATAATATATTTTTTATATCTGTTTGTAGTTTACAGAATTTGAATTAATAATAGAATTATTGGAATTATTAATTATTAGTATCATGACAAATATATAAATAAAACACAAAATGAATCTGTGTCAGAATTAAAATTCATAAGCATTAAACCATATAATTACCATTTTTTAATTTGATCTTTTTAATAATTCTTTACTTCAACACTACTTCTTTATGGTAATCACTTTTCTTTTGTCTTATATTATTTGTGTTAATATATTTATCATATATTATATAGTATGTGTATGTGTGTTTGTGTAGGTGTGTGTGTGTTCATGTACTAGCTATATGGCTTCGAAAGATGGAAACTTATTCTTACCACTTACATTAAATTTATCCTATTACATTACGTCTTATTTACTTTATTTATTTTTATCTACTATTTTTCTTCCCTTATCTTTATATTTAATATTTAGTCTTTTTTATTTTTTATTTATATCATTCTTTACTATACTTAACATATTTTGTATGACTTTCAGTTAGGATGCAGTAAAAATTCTAAATAAAAATTAACATACAAATGACATTAATTTAAATGTTCAGCAATATTCTATTTTACTCCATAAATATTTAAGTGATTTTTTTTTAATATACTATAGTGTATTAATAATTTTTACTTATCCTAATATATCATTATGACATAATTTATCCATTTTATTATTTATATTATATAATTATTATTATTAATTTTAATTATTACTTTAATATATTTCATTATATTAATTATTATTATTCTAATTAATTCTTATTAATATATTATTTAAATTAAATTAAATATAATTCATTATATTTAATTATTATTATTATTTTAATTTATTAATTAATAAAGTGTAATTAATTAGAGGACAATTTTATATGAGTATAAGTAACACATTCAACAGGTCCTAATCAATAATCCGATTTAAAAGGTGACATCTTACTCCCACTGAATGAGTGAAACTGGCCACTAGCTCACTAAGGGGAAAAATTATAGCTATATTACTATAATAATAAAACTTTAACTAGAGAAACGCTTTATTATTAGAATATATGTTTTTTATATACCTATATAAAATAAATAATATTTGAGCGATCTACATAGCGATACTAAATTACTCTAACATGATTTATAATTAATTAATTAAGTTATTCTATACATAATATTTTTATCCCATAGTTTTAAAATGTTCATATATTATTAAACCTAGCATATATATCTAATTTACAAATATGTATACATTCACAAACTTATATATATATATATATTATAA
This sequence comes from Trachelipus rathkii, assembly GCA_015478945.1. Classification (NCBI taxonomy): domain Eukaryota; kingdom Metazoa; phylum Arthropoda; class Malacostraca; order Isopoda; family Trachelipodidae; genus Trachelipus; species Trachelipus rathkii. The sequence goes on from JABUQX010001455.1 coordinate 2,931, forward strand.
TATATAATTATGATATATAATAATTAATAATCTTATATATATATATAATATATTATCTATAATATATATATATTATATATTATATATTTAATATTTAATATATATACTATATATATATTAGTATAATATATATATTTTATATTATATATATTAGTATGATTTATATTATTAATTATATTATGGATATTATAATAGTATTAATATTATATTATTATTATATGATATATATATATACTATATAATATATATATATGAGTTAACTATATAAATATAGTATATTTATTAATGATATATATATATATATTATCTATAATATATATATATTAATAAATATATTTAATATATTTTAATATTAATTATTTATTATGAGTATTAATATATATAATTAATTATCTGATTAATATATATATATTAATAATATATTTAATATAATATATATTTCCTTAATCTTTATATAATTACTGTATTAATATATAATTATATATTAAATATGATATATATTATATATATAATAGTAATCATATAATATATATATATATTATATACTTATTATATCTATTATAATATAATATATATATATCATTATATATATTTATATATATATATCTATAATTATATTATAATATTGAAATATAATATATATTTATAGAGCGTTATTTGATTATTTTTATTCATATTTTATATATATATTATATTATATATATATATATATATATTATATATCTATATATATGAAGTAGTAATGTAGTAGTAGTGAGTTGTTTTGCAGGTTCCATTATTAGTAATAGTATATGTTTGTGATCGCTCTGTTAGAATTATAGCCAGTACGAATATTAATATTCAATTTAATTCAAATAAATCGAATAATTAATTATATATACATCATTATTCTATTTAATTATTATATTTAATTTATTTATCTATTATTATTATTATTAGTTATTATTACATTATTATTATTATTATTATTATTATTTTATTTTATTTATTATTATTATTTTGATTATTATATTCTATATTATTTATTATTATTTATTATTATTATTTCATACTACATTTAATGGAACTTCATCTGATTCATTAACAAAAAATTAGGTGACTAAACTTAATGAAAATAAAGAATGTACTATAACTTGTGTTACTATTAACTTAATTTGTATGTGTTATTGCTTTTAATTTATCTTACTTATTATTTACTTTTTATTGATCTATTTAGGTTTTGTGATTTATTTGATATTAGTTGTTATCTATTATATATATTTATTGTAATGTATTTATTCTATCTTCATATAATTATTATTATAACTGTTATGGTCACTAATTAATTATCCTTTTACTTAGATGAAGATGTAATAAAAGAAGGAATCAATGATAGGATGTAAGAGAGTCCAATCCGTGTTATCAAGATAGAACTTAAAGAACTTTTATTCCAGCTGAAAGATAATGAATGGTCCACTAAGCTCATCAATCAGGAGGAAAATTATATGATAATGTAATTAACTTATATACAATATATATAATATATACTATAATATATATTATTATATATATATATATATCTAATATACATATATAATTATAATATTATCTTATATTATATTATACTATTACTATATATATTTATATTAACCATTATTATATACTATATACTATATTTATATATTATTTATTAATTAACTTCATATATATATACTATTTCTTACTTATATATAATACTATATTTATATTATTATATATATATTGAATATATATATATTGAATATTGCATATATTATATAATAATATAGATTTCTATATTAATATATATATATACCAAGATGAACTAATTATTTTTATATTATATTTAATTGATAATACAACAATATATTTTTAAGACGTATTATATTATAAATTAAATCTGTTTTTATATATAATAATTATCATTTATTTTGTTAAATCTAATTCTTTTATTTATTAACTTAAATATTCTTTATAAACTTATAATACTTTTATTTATTTAATCATGATAAGAGATTATTTGTATATTTTTTATATATTATGACTATTATTATTTTATTATACTAAATATTAATTCATTTAATTTATTTATATTATTTATTATTATTAAAGTTATTTATTTATTATAATTTATTATCCATAATAATAATTAATTTAAATTAATAAATGATTAATAATATTTATAAAATTATTACATAGCTAAATATATTAAATTAATAAAATAATAATAGTAAAATTACTAAATAAAAAAATATAATATAACTAATTAATATAGGGATATAAATAACGACACTTGAGTTCATGATATAAAATTAAATTAGTTAAAGAATTTCCAATCTTTATAGTCACCTATATATAATATTCTGGGTGCAAATATTAACTTATTAGGAAAATTTATTTATTGCATTATATATATTTAGTTTACTGAATAAATAAGGAACGTTGAAAAACTGAACAAGTAACTAGGAACCAATTTATATTATGTCTTAGTGTTTATGTATTTGTATGATATATGTTATGAACATAGCTGTTGAGTTGCTTGTTTTTATTTTGTGTCTTCTTATTTATGCCAATCTTCATATTTTACATTTAATTGTCTGTATATGATAGAAAAACTATGTATATGAAAATTACCTATATAAATAAATATACCATTATATATTATTATATATATTAATTACTATTATATTAAATATATATTAAATTATTATATATATAGTATTATATATTTAATATATTATTTATCTATATTTATATGTCATATAAATATTATAATATATATGAGCTTTATATATATTAATTAATATATTTTATATATATAATATTATATATATCTATCATATAATCTATAATATATATATATTATTATTCTTAATATATACTAATATTATTATCTTAATATTACTATATATATAATATATCTATTGATCAATACTAATATATATATTTTGCGTTTTATATAAGATGCAATATTATTTTTCTATAACTGTTTCATTTAACCTATATATTCAAAAATTTTATAGATCAATGATCTTTCTTTATTTATTTTATTATATCTTCTATACTATATATTATTTAATATATATGTATATATATATCGTATATCTATAAAGTCTATATACATATATATATTACTAGTATTACTTATAGTATATCTCTATATTATATATTTACTTATTATCTATATCTTCTCTTTAGTCTTATATCTATACCTAATTTAACTATTATAATATCTATAAATATACTTCTTACTCTCTATCTATCTATCTATATTCTATAATCTATATTATATTAAATTAGCACATTTATAATATTATATCATATTAATACTATTAATTACATTAATATTATTCTGTTTTGTATATATACTACCTATATTATATATATATATATTTCAATATACTAAGTATTAATTTCTTAACGTGGATAAAACTTTTTTGAAATTTGATAAAGAAAATACATATGATTTATAAAGTTTTTGGAAAAATATTCTGCTTATTTCCAATTTAATATTTTATCTATTACATATATTATATCCATAATTAATTATTATTATTTATTCTTTTATATATTGATTATTATTATTTTATTATATTTATATATTCATTATCTTTATTATTATTGTAATTATAGTTATTTTAATATTATTATTATATTATTATTATTTAATTATTTATTACGTTTATTTTTATTATTATTATTAGTTAACAATAATAATAATAATAATTAATAATAATCGATAATTATAAAAATTAATCCATAATAATAATAATAATAATAATATATATTATAATAATAATAATATTCATTCAACTAATAATAATAAATAATAATAATAAATTAATATAATTGAATACTAATATATTTTGAGAGTACTATTGCTTTATATTTATACCAATGTATCTGCGTCTAAAAATTAAGATTTATTTTGATAAAGTATTTGTTGTAATTATATCCTTATATACTACTATTCCGGAAACAGTCTTCAGACAGGACGCTGATGAAAACCTTGCATGTAAAAGTCAGTTAAGCGTTGAGCCGGCGACTCCTTTGTCGCACTAGTCAGTGTCGTGATCTGGTGCTACAGGTACTGTAACCTGCAGCTGTTGTCGCTAGTCGGTGTGTTTACCTAGTCGTCGCGCTGTTATGCCCATGACCCACCACGCACAGTACAGTATCAGTATTTTCGAGCTCCTCTGGACTACTCATTATCTGACTTATATACTTTTACTGAGGGGAGCCTTCAATTTATCTTATTTTAGTTTTCACATCTCGATCACGTATTTTCATACATTAATAGTATACTACTATATCATATATTTATATACTATTATCTTATATTAATATATATATAATATCTATATATATATATAATATATAGTTCATATATATTATGTATAATATTATTATAATTATATCTTAATATATAATTACTATTATAATATATATTCCATATTAATTCCTAAATTATATTTTATAAAATTTAAAATTTATTTACACATATATATATATCTAAAATATATTTTCATTTTTCATATATATACTATTATATTATAGTATAAGTATATATATAATGAAGTATAAATAATACTATATATAATTATATATAATATTATTATCTATCTATATTATATTATATATTATATATTATATATAGTATATCTTATCTATATATATTCTATTATCACTATTTATATTTCTATTATTTAATATATTAAATCTCATATTATATATAATACTATTATTTTAATTATATAGTATATATATTATATCTACTATATAATTTAATATAATCTATAATAATATCTATATTTATATCTAATTTATCATACTTATAATTATGAATATTAAGTGTAGTTTTAACCATTACGCCAGTTATAATATTATACTTATTAAATATATCTTATAGCTTATTAATATCTATTTATTTATTTTTCTATAACATAATATTATAATTAATATATATTAATATATATTCATATATAATATATAATAATTTCTATAGTAATATATATATATATAATATATTATAATTATAGGGTATATATATATCTATATTTATATATTATATTATATATATATAATTTCTATATGTCTATATATTATTAATAATGTATCTTATAAATATATATATATATTATTTATATATTAGTATTAATATATATATATATATTACAAGTTATAATATTAATATATTATAATTATATCTCGTTATTATTATATTATTTGATTAGTTACTTATATATATACATATATGTAAGTTCTGGATTTTCATTTCTTCATATCTGATATATTATTATTTCATAATATATAATATACTATAATTTATTATTATTATATATATATATATATTATTAATATTGGTTATTTTGTATAGTAAGTATTATATAGTTATTCATTCTACTTAAAATATATCTTTAATGAGTGATTAGTATCAAACACATAACTATGCTCATTCTCTCTAATGTACTCTTCCTATCTAGAGCAGATCTTTTGTAATAATGGAGTTCTTAATCGAGTCTGAAAGAACAAGAATCAAGATTAGGCTACAAGTCTTCCACTGATACCCTGTTATATGTATGGTCTAAATCTGCGTCGAGTTCAATGCCGACAGTCGTGTTCGTTCTTTAGGTCCTTGCATCCCATTTTTATCTTTAGAGTCATTTATGGGTAGTGACTTCTTAATTCTTTCTATTTGTTTAATTAGAAAACGTTCTTTAAGATTTTTATCTATTTTATTCTATATTATATCTATATATAATATATCTTCTATATAATTAATAAACTATTAAGATCCATATTTAACTAACTAACTAACTATATTATATATAATATATTTAATACTTATATAATAAGTATATTTATTAACTAATATATCATATATCGTTATAACCTATGAGTCTATATCTATTATATATATAGGTTCTATCTCATATATTACTATTATATCTCCATATTTATATAATATATAATATATAATATACTATATTAGTATAATATAATTATATTTTAGCTATATTTTTATCTATTATATATATAATCCTTCTATATTTATATATCTCTACTTATATATTATATATTATATATCTATATTCATTAATTATTAACTGTTAATATTATATATAGTATTTATATCTTATATATCTATATATATTATTGATGATATATATAGTATATAATATAAATTACTTAGTATAATTAACCATATTTATAATATTTATTATATAATATCTATATATATATAATAATATATATTGATAGATATTTATTAATCATATATATACATATATCATATAATATATAATATTATTATGTAATCAATATATATATTGATATAATTATATATTATTATATTATTATTATAGTTAGTTTTATATATATTGTATACTCTATTTATAATTATATATTTTAATATTATATATATTATATCTTTATTACTTCTACAAAAAATTTAAATCAGAACTTTATATTTTAGTATATAATTAAGTTATATATATTAATATTATAACTATAATATTATATATATAATATAGTTATATATATATATATATATATAATAATATATATTATTCTATATATTTTATTTATATATGTTATTTTTTTATATATAAATATTAGTATGTATAATATATATATTAAAGTATATATCTCGATATGTACTTTATACTTTATTAAAATGTTCCATAGTAGTGTAAATCTAGAACTCTTTACTATATAATTAATTAATTAATAATATTAATAATTATATATAATAGATTATTAACAATAATAATTAATTAATTAATATAATATAATTAAATAATAATATCATTATAGTAATATGAATAATAATATTAATATTATAATCAATATATATAAATATTTATAAATTATAAATATTATATATATATAATAATATAAAATATGTAATAAAATTAAATAAATATAATAAATATAAATAATAATAAAAATAGATTATAATTAATTAATATAATAAGAATAATAATTATAATAATAATATATATTTAATTAAATATAATTTAAATAGTTTTATGTTTAACTCTTTAGTAGCTTCCAAGTTCAGAGTGCTTCGTGTTATTATGGAATATGTATTAATTTTATTTTATATTAGTTATGATATTAAATTATGATTAGATACAGTTGGATATTCCATTATCAATTAATCTAAGTTCATATTATTATCAAAAGTTTATTTAAATTATTACTATATATATTTTATTATTTTATTATATCTATTATACCTTCATTACCTCTGAGTACCCTATAATTCAGTTTCACATAATACTGTTTGCAGGCATTTGTTAACAAAAACTGGTGTTTTATTCTATATTGAATTATTCACGGAATCAATTCTCGAAATATTTTGGGTAAATGTTATAATTGAAGAAAATAATATTTATAAAGGTATTAATAAGATTTTAATTATGAAAATTTATTTTAAGAAATAATTATTTTATAATTATAATTATTTGGATATTTTTAGATAAGGTTATTTTGACTTACGTTAGATAGTAAACTTTCTAGCTTATTAATTATTCCAATAAGGAAATTCAGGTAAAGGGTTTAATTAGTATTTGTTTATTAATTTATATATATATTTATTATATTATAATATTTATATATAATGATATATATATACTTATTATATTTAAATATATATATATATAATATCATACCAATTTAATTAGTCGAGATATTGAAGACAGAGGATTAATAAAGAGGATATATATAGATTTCATTATAATAACCGAAAATTTTTACGGTTTATTGAGTTACAAAGTTACTTTATTTACACATATTTAATTTTAGTCATTTAAAGACGCACAATAGTGTTGCATTATTCATAATCATTTAATTGTAATTGTAAAGAGAAAGTATTCTTTCAAATTAAGAAAAGATATTACTTCTCATTAATGGGTAAGTAAGTTCAAAAATAGGCAGTTAATAAATAATTATTTGTTACCTCTGCGTTAATGCCCATCACTGATTATATATATATATATATATACTATATATATATATAATATTATATATATATTATTATATATATATATATATATATATTATATATATATATATGATAAGTATATCATATATATAAATATATATATATATATATGAAGAGGATGACCAAAGCAGGATAAAAATTCATAGTTTTATTAATTCGACGTTTCGAACCATACCATGGTTCATCATCAGGATACTGAAAGGGCATATATAATAATATTGAATAGAAATTTAAAATAAAAACAAATAAAAATAAAAATAAAAATAAAAATCAACAATGAAAATGCGAAATAAAAATAAAAATAAAAATAAGGTAATAAGTGACTAGCAAAGTAACAAACAGTAAGTAAAAATATTGACAAAGTATGCTTGAAAACGGTTAAAGTTAAGGTAGGAAATTTAAATTTAGTTAAAACAGTAGTAATAATGGGATTGGTTGGGTTGAAAAACTACATATTTTTTGTCGTCTTATGATATTCTTGGTAACCGGGCTGACTTCACTGCAAACTTAAGATCCTTGGCACATAAATTCTATCGGGATTTTAAACCTCCCAAATTCCCCCACCTCCTTTTTACCAAATTAAACTTTTCAACCTTGATGTCCCTCAAAAGCGATCCTGCCATCACTATTTGCTCCCCAGATAAAGGTAGGGGCGTTGTTATTATGAATAAGTGCGACTACATTCATAAGATGACCTCTTTGCTCTCGGACACTTCTAAATTTAAATTATTAAATACTACCAATATTCTCCCACATATCATACAGATCGAAGATAAAATCAACAATTTTTTACGCTCTCTTAAAAAACAAAACCTCCTCACCCCCTTCTACCCCCAACTTTATGTTTCTGGTTCCACCCCAGGCATTATTTATGGAAAACCCAAAACCCACAAACCCCACCTCCCCCTTCGCCCCATTCTCTCAGCTATCAATACCCCTGCTTATAAAATCTCTAAATTTTTGGTCCCACACCTTCTACCCCTAACCACTAATAACTTTACTCTGCCTGATTCTTTCTCCTTTGTTAAATACATTCAATCTCTTCATCTCTCTGAATGTTACATGACTAGTTTTGATGTCACCAATCTTTTCACCAACATCCCTGTCCCGGAAACCTCTAATATCATCTCTAACTCAATTAACCCTAACATTTCTGCCTCCCTCAACCTAACCCCTTCCCTATTTAATAAATTTTTAAACCTTGCCACTAATAATACCATATTTACTTTCAACAATCAATATTACCTCCAAACTGATGGCATGCCCATGGGCTCCCCCCTTGGCCCCACCTTCGCTAACTGCTTCCTCTGTCACCATGAATCAACCTGGCTTCACAACTGTCCTCCCGAATTCAAGCCCCTAGTCTATAAAAGATATATAGATGACTGCTTTCTAATCTTTCATAATAAATCCCAATCTGACCTCTTTTTTTAACTACTTAAACTCTAGACACCCTAACATCCAATTCACCAGACAGGATGAACAAAATAATTCCCTCCCCTTTCTGGACGTCCTAGTCCACCACAACTCTAATGGCTTTACTACTTCAGTCTATCGTAAACCCA
>JABUQX010001455.1:20000-26387 GCA_015478945.1 Trachelipus rathkii
CCATAAACTCTCTATAGGATTCATGTCTGGAGAATTTCCAGCCCATGGGAGCACCTGAACGCCATTTTCTGTGCACCATTTCTTCACCGATTTTGCAGTATGGCATGGAGCAGAGTCTTGTTGAAATATCCAAGGACTTTCACCATACCATTCCCTTATTTGAGGTAACAAACGACCTTTAAGTACCTCTATGTACTTAAATTGGTCCATGGTTCCATCAACAATGTGTAAACGGCTTGTTCCATGCACAGAAATAGCTCCCCACACCATGATTTTTGTTGGAAATTTTATTGTTTTCTTCAGACATTGAGCTAAAAATTCTTCACCAGCTCGTCTTCGAACAGTCTGAACACGGTCATCAAGTACTGCGATGGTTGATTCGTCAGAGAAGACTACCTACATGAAAAAAAAAGAAAATATACAGTTCATACAGTCAAGAGAACTAACTACCTACATGAATATAAATAATATACAGTACAGTTAAAAAAAATACTGTCACAGATACTGTAACAGAAAATATTCCTATATCCACTAATAAATTATTTTTATGCACCACAACTTCTAATAATAATTAATGATCTTTTGTCCAATACAAGTTAACTATAGATGTGTCATTCTTACCTTTTCCCATTGCTCGGAAGTCCACTCAACATGGTTCTTAGCCCAGGCATAACGTGTCTTCATCATCATCTCTGTAAGTCGAGGCTTCTTTCTCGGGCGATACGCTTTCAATCCAACTTCCAAAAGCCTCTTGTTCACTGTTCTTCGGGCAAGAATAACACCCTCCGCAGCCAGTTGAAAAGAAATCTGTTTGCAAGTTAATCTTCTGTTAAGAAGAGCCTCTTTTATTATCTTTCTATCCATTCTAGGAGTTGTTTTACGTTTCCGACCACATTTTCCAACCCTACTCGAGTTCAAATTTTGACTGTTTTCCATTTTCTTTTTAATATTGCTAACTGATTGAGTTGATACATTCAATTTTTTGGCTATTTCTTTCTGTTTTAGCGTACCTACACTTAATAGAACATTTATTTGTCCAACTTTGCGTGGACTCAAGTCCTTAAATTTACCCATTTTCTAAAGTTTCTAAATAGCATAGATTTGTTAAAAAATATAAAGACAAAGTCTATTTTTATAAATCACATCTGGGAACAATACATATTACTGCAAAAATAAAAATTAAAAGTCTATAAGAGGCAGAAAATTCAACTTCACAAAGCCAAACTAATACACAGAATGATTTCGTCAAAATCTCGTGCGCGGACTAATACACGTGGGTCCAAGTTATTTCTACAGTGTTGCCAGATTTACTCGAATATTAGACTAAAAGTCTCTAAATATTAATGTTTAATAGTTGTTCGGTGCTATTGTATAAAAATAAAATGATTGCAATAATTTAAATACATTTTGTTGACCATTTTGTTTGAAAATTTTTGAAAATTTTTTTTTGAAAAATCCATAATAATTGTGCCAGTACTGTATATATATATATATATATATCCTCTGGTGGTCAAAGGGCAGAGGTAAGCCAGGTGAAATTTAAAGACTGTCATTTCCCGATCGATACACGGCATTTGAAAGTGTGAAGTCAAAGGTTGTTGTCAAAATTAATAAAAGGAGTATGTTTCAGACTTTAGCAGTGGAGTGTATGTAAGATTGATCATAGCGGTTAAGTGTGGGGGCAGAGAGTTGGATAGAGAAAGGATGAGACTGTGCAGAAATGCGTGTCCCACGATCCCTTCTCAATGGGGGAGGTATGCGAATGGAGAGTTCAGACAAGCAGGATCATGTAATAGCAGTAATATAAAGAGAGTGATGCGACAATTCAACGGGTATAAAAAAGAGTGAAGAGAGTTGGCGAAAGCAAGAGAGTTGATAAGTCGAAATGCCTTAGACTCAATCTTTTCAAGACATGTGATCTTTCTTGCAAGGATCACGTGATCTTTCCTGGAAAGTCACGTGATCTTAATTGAAAGGATCACGTGATCTTTCTTGGGAGGAGATGTGTGAGGCATACTCCTTACGGGGGCAAGTGATGTTCCTATAAAGAGTTGGAATAGTGTAAAGAAATTCTGAAGGCGGCTCAGAGCACCCAACCTCACAGAAGCTTATTTAGAAAGGAAGTAATAGTAATCTTTATAAGAAAGTTTACGAGAAAAAGAAATATCAAAATGTTAAGGATAGAAAAAGGTTTAAGTTGTATGTTTTCGAAAAAGATGTTATAGATGTGTGGAAGATTTTGTCGAATAAAAAGATGAAGGAACTGAGTATTTGAGGCATTGCGAACAACCATGTTCTCCTTGCCCCAATTAGAAATTCGTGCATAGGAGTGGATAGGTGATGAAATAATAGAGAGAAGGTCTTTTATGAAAAGTAGAAAAAGAGTTGGGGATAGAACAGAACCCTGAGGAACACCACCATTTATAGATTTAAAGGATGAATAACGGCCGTCTACAACAGCTGCTATAGAACGTCCTGAAAGAATATAAGAGAATGGGAAACAGAGGAAAGGATAGATGGCGAAAGAGCATGATTATGTTCTGTGCCAGAGTCTGTCGAATGCTTGCGATATGTCTAGCGCTACAGCAAAAAAAATGCATCAAGATGCTGAAGAATCAGAGAGAAGGGAAAGAAGATAACCAGTAGAGCGTTCTTTACTAAAGTCATCCTGGAGATCAGAGATAAGATTAAAAGAATTGAGATGTTTTCAAATCTTTATGCTAAGGATAAAAACGAAAAATTTAGAAAAAACGGGGGTTTAAACCATAGGACGGACGATAGCGTGAGGGTTGAGAGGGATCCTCTTCTTTTCTGGTGCAGGCTGAATGGGTGCACGTTTCCAGCGGGATGGGAAGTTCTACGTGGAAAGACTGAGACGGGATAATTTCCTCAAGGCAGGGTGCAAGCTCGGGAGCACAAGTTTTGCTTGAGAATCACAGGAGAAATAATACCATCAGGACCATAGGCTTTCTTAGTGTTAAGCTCAGAGAGAGTGAGAGAGTGAGAGAGAGAGAGAGAGAGAGAGAGAGAGAGAGAGAGAGAGAGAGAGAGAGAGAGAGAGAGAGAGAGAGAGAGAGAGAAGAAATAATATATTTAGAACAAATTACAATATTAGGCAAAAATGAGTTGGAGGGGTGGATAAATGGAATATCACAGGAATCGTCTAAGGGAGAATTAGAGGTAAAGGTTTAAGAGAAGAGTTCATCTTTAGCAGAAGGTAAAACGGCAGTTGTGCTGTTGGAAGATACTAGAGGAAGGAAAGAGGAATAAGTATGGTTAGAGGTGGCATTTCGTTGAAAAAATGGCAGAAAAACAGATAGATCAAGCAGAAAGAACAAAAAAGGGATCCAGTAAGGTTATTGTATTTTCTACGGAGGAAAGAACTTTCAGTGTTAAGGAGAATAGATTTTCATGGGTTCGGAATGAAAAATATATTGCATGAGTTTATAGAGATTGGCGACGACAGTAGTTCCTGTTGGTAGCGTACCTGTGGCGAATAGCACGAGAACAAGCAGAGTTAAACCAAAATTTGTTAGTTTTAACTTAAAGGAAAGAATTTGGAATGTACTCCTCCATGCTAGAAATAATTAACTCGGTCATGCATTCTGCATACTGCTAGGACCCCCTCCCGCTAAAGCAATAGTCATTCCATGGGAAGTCAAAGAAGTACGACTTCAAGTCCGGCAAATTTTCAGCACCGAAGTGTCAAAAACGTTTCCACAACTTATTCGGGAATCTTTTCTGAGAAAGATTTGAAGAAATAGTAGAGAATACAGAAATAAGAAAATGATTGGAGGAACCCAGAGGTGAAAAGAGTTTAACAGAATAAATGAAAGGATTGAAAGTTAAGGAAAGGTCTAGAATGTTGGGTTAATCTCAAAGACAATCCAGGGTACGAGTAGGAAACTGAGCCAACTAAGCGAGTTCATTCTAGATAGAAAAGTGATAGGTAAGCTCACCAGTTGTATCTTGAGAATTAATAGGCCGAGAGTTTTTGATAGCAAATTTTTAGTCTATTGTTTTTCCCATTTCTATTTCCACAAAATAAACTCGGCAATTAAGTTAATAAATAAGTTAAATAATTAAGTTAAGAGTTTCTAGGTCTACAATTTGATTGTAAAGATCAAATTTATTTACAAAATTAGTAAAAATTTTATAATATATCAGTGGAATAGCTTTACTAAGATTGAAAGTATGGATCTGTGACTCAGGAACTTGCTCTCCAGCCATTTTGAAAATCACCAGGAAAGGGAATTGCAATAGCGATTTTAAAGTATCGTTTTATATATATTGATTTGATTTCTGTCTGACACGCGACATCTCATTTCTGCATTAACAGAACACGGAAGTTTTGTTGCTTCTTCAAAAATGCTTGAATATTTTTTCTGCGTGTGGAAGAGTAATGGAGAACAAAGTTGAAGTTAGAACTAAACTTTTTCACATTCGCTGGTGCTTAAAGATTTAAAACTTGTCTAAATTGTAACAATCCATCGTGATTTTCCACCCACATGGTATCTCACATTTATTTTGTATATTTTTTTCTTTGGGGTTTGATCTTTTTATATTGTTTCATTAATAAAATGAGTGCCTACTTTGGTGATTTAAAACAGTGCCCAATTATTTTTCACTGGTTTCTAATATGCTCTACATACATGTACGTCACAAGGATAGATTTAAAGAATGTAAACAACAATAAACATACTATGCTGCTGGATATTAACGTCCATTCACAGAATGAACACCTCTAAATTTTCCCTTCATTGCTGCTGCACAATCATATCCTTCTCCAATCAAAAAGTCACACTATTTAATAGAATTTCTTTTAATTTTTGTAGTAATATCGCTAAATTCTCACCTATTGTGCTTTATAATCTCTACAAAATCTAAGAAACTTCACGAAGTATGGAAATGTTTCCTCATTTTTATCAGTATATATATAGCACGCAATGATGAATGTTCAGTTCAATTTACGACATAGCTATTAATCGTCTTATCTACATACCAAACTGAAAATGAATGCGAAATTGACCTTTTTCCTCAATTTAATCTTGAAAAATTCTCAAATAGAGCGAAGTAATTAATTGCGATTTGATGGCTTTATACCGTACATGTAACATGCAGATAAAAAGAGATATATATATATTTAATCTTATTTTTTAATATATATTACGGGCTGCGAGCCGGTACATATTATTATTACAGCGTACATATTATTGCTGGTTGTTGTTAGTAGTGATAGTTATTATTATATATATATACATATTATTATTATTATTATTATTATTACATATTATTATTATTATTATTATTATATATTATTATTATATTACATATATATATAAATAATGTATATATATATATTATTGCTATTATTATTGATCATGTTATTATATTATTATTATTATATATATATTATATATATATTATCATATATATATATATATAGTATATATATATATATATATATATATGCAGAAAAAGAGATATATATATTTAATCTTATTTTTCAATATATATATATGTTGAAAGTATATATATATATATATATAATAAGTTATATATATATTATATATATATATATATATATATATATATATATATATATATATATATATATATATATATATATATATTCCGAGTAAAAGTGAAACCTACCAGAAAAGCGATAAATAAATGACCTGAAAAACATTATCTACCCATCCATACATAAATGACTCGAATAAACAAGTTTATACTAATTTATTTGCTTGTACAAAATGTTAATTTATGTTACAAGTTCAAAATATTAACTTAACATTTTTGATAATTTTTAATTTTATTCACTTCTCATGAGAGTCGCTAAAAATAACTCGCTATACTTGCAAGTAAAATATCTAAGGGAAAAAAGGATGTTGGGAACGAAGTTTGAAGCTAAATGCATGATTATAAAAAGGTTAAAAAGCTGAAAGAATGTAGCCATTATATTTTTTAGTTGTTGACATTGAAAGCATTTTTATAATATATATTATTATATATATATATATATATATATACATATATATATATATATATATATATATATTATATATATATATATTACATATTATTATTACATATATATATTATAAGATACTATATATATATACATTAAGTATACATATATAATATTGTTATGTTATTGGCTGGTTGCCATGGCTATTAGGCTACATAAGGTTATAGCTATAGCGGCAGGAAAAGACAGCAGCAGCAGCAGCAGTAGCAGCAGTATATATATATATATTATATATATATATATATATATATATATATATATATATATATATATATATATGAAGTAGTTATATATATATATATATATATATATATATATATATATATATATATATATATATATATATATATATATAT
>JABUQX010001456.1:0-14348 GCA_015478945.1 Trachelipus rathkii
ACAGCGAAAGATATAGAAACCTTCAAGAAAGTTTTCTTAAAGTCCAAATAACTGTTCATAATTGCTGGTACTCAGGCACCCATATATGAGTTATTAGTATTTAAGTTTAAATTTATTCAAAGAGGGATTTAGATTTTTTTTTTCTTTTCATTTGGTAAATATCTTTTCAGCACGATACATTTTTACTCACCGTTATTATTATTATTATTATTATATTATATATTCAATTATTATTATTATTATTTTATTATTATATGATTATTAGTAATATTCTGCTTGATACTAGCCATGAATGTAAAAATTAAATTTTAATAATTTTTTTAACTTTAATTTTGGGATTTTCTGGTTTAATTTTTTGAATAAAATTTTGCGAATTTTTAAAATATAATTTGTTTGCAACTTTTCTAACGATGTTCAGTTGCAAATGCTTTGGTGATCGGATTTTTTTTATCAAGGGACCGTGAACAGGACAGCAAGGTATTTAAGAAGATGATACTTGGTTTTGAGGATATTGAAACTCTCGCAAAAATATGAAAATAATAAAATAAGAATTTACAACAAATTTTTGCAAATTTTAAATTATATTTTTACCGAAATTTAAGATAACCATATTTCACATTTGTATTTGTTAATTTATTTCTTTTAAAAACTTATATACCATTTTTTTTTTTTTTTTTTTTTTGAAATTTGACTTTCCTCGTCTAGTACCTTTTCCTATCTCAAACCGAATTTTCTAAGATTTATTACTTTGGTCAAACAATTTTAATTTTTTTCAAGAGTATTTGCATATTTTATATGTGGAAACACAGTTTTATTCCTTTCCATAAATTTTTGTCGAAGTTTGGCCTAAATTTTAATTTTTTTATGGTCCAAAATTTTTGCATAATTTTTTATTTTTGGGTAGCAAAATCCTCTATTTTGCGGTCTAAACAATTTCTGATATCATAGTTTTATAAGTTCTTATATACATATTATATTTTCAAACCATGGTTGGCGGATTTTTGATTTTTGGAGAACAAAGTCATGTTCAGGAATTTTTTGGATTTTTGGGAATCGTGACGTCAATACACAAATATAACCTTATCAGAAATTTTTTTTAAGTTCGATTAAGTATTATTTTTAACCGTATATGGCTATATCTGAGTTCAAAATCTTAAAATATGGCTTTATAAGTCATGACACAATTGAAAACTGCACGACCTAAGAGACGGTGTTATCTGTAATAACTGAAATATCGGGTCAAAAATAAATAATCAATCAGAAATAAAAGAAACATGTTTGAAACATGATCTTTTGTTGACCATTTTTATAATGTAGAAATTTGAAACAGATTAGCCCTTGCTATGATATTATATTCTAATTTTTTAATTTCTATTGAAATTAAATCACTTAAATATCCAAAAAAATTAAATCATATATATAAAAAAGCAAATAAAATCAAAAAAAGCAAAAAATCTATGATTTTTTGAACAAAAAATCAAGTGAAAAAATACTTTTTTTTGAAAAATCAATTGATTTGTTTTTACGTGCGCACATTTCCTCGTTAAACGCCTCTTTAGTCCACAGGGCCGTTCCCACTTCTCCTGCTGCACGGTTTTCTTTTTTTAATTAATATTTCTTGCATTTTTTTTTTGTTAAAAGTTAGCTAATTTTTTAAAAAAAATTTTAGCGAAATCTATTTTCTTTTTTCCCTCTAAATAGTTTAGCTACTAAACTGCTTTAACTCCTCTTAGAAAATCTATTTCTCATTTTAATAAAATTTCGTTGTGACCGTTATATTCTTCTTACTTTTCTTCTGAACTTTTAATTTGCCTTTTTATTAAACAAGCTATTTATCTGCATTATGAAAATCATAAGGACAAGCTTTATACTTTTAATTTGCTATTAAAAAAATAAAATAAAATAAATAAACAATATAAAAATTTCTTTGATGCATTTTACCTAATTCTTCAATCAAAACTTAAAGACATATAGGCTTATCAAATATCATACCTTTGAAACTTAACCAGTTTAAAACTTTATTGAAATGAGTAATTTTTTTCTGAATGTCATAAACTTTGGCATAGGCTCATTGAGTTTCATCAAACCTCACATCATATTTTATATCGCCAAAAATAAAATTTTTTTTTTTTTTTTTTTTTTAATTTTAGTTTAAAACCTTTATAAGCATACTTGTGATGCAATATAAGTTTGCCAGGGATATAATTGGTGTCTGATATAAAGTAAATGCAAGGAGAATCCCTTGCAATCATATCGGTATGCGACAGTGAATATGTTTCAGTTCGAGGAGGTAGCAATATAGCTACATAGAGCTGAAACATGGATAGGCTTCAGATGCAAATAATTTTTTTGGAAGAGAGTTAGCTTAATAGGGGAATAAGCATAATGTGAATATACTTAAGCTTAAATAAGCTTGAGGCGTGGATGAGTCTGGGAAACGAGTGAGCTTAATGTATGAATGAGGGTAAAATATGAATCATTTTTGAATGTTAGTGAGTTTAATATGTGAATAATCTTTGAAAGTGAGTGAGCTTAATATGCGAATAATCTTTGAAAATGAGTGAGCTTAATATGTGAATAAGCTTAAGGCGTAAATAAGCTTGAGACGTTAGCTGGAGATAGGGCTTTGCTGGAGAAAGGGATTTGAGAGTTGAAATTTGAACCGTCTCCAAAGAGGGGAGGTTAGAGATGGCTTTGTGTCTGTAACAGGTTGACTGTTATGTGTACTGTAACAGCGTGAAATGGTAGGTATTCTTTGTGGTTTTCCGTGCAAACTATGTGAATTATTATTTTATGAATAATTTTTTATCAATAGTGTTGTGATCTTGTTTGTATGTGGTTGTATTGCGAATTTCTAGAGTGTTTAAGAATGGGTGTCTTTGAGAGGTGGTCTTTTTTGATAAATTATGAGTTTCTGCGACTTTTCCGAGTGTTTAGCAATGGGTGTGTTTTGTGGCTTTGTAGAGTTCCCGAAAAGAGTGGTGTGGAGATTTGTTTACGTTTCGTGAGTGCGTGCTTCCTGGAGTTTTCAGGAATGAGAGGTGTAGAGAAGTGTTTAAGTTTTGTGTGTGAGTGAGTTTTGCTACTTTTTGGAGTTTCAGAAATGAATCGTGTAGAGAAGTGTTTACGTTTTGTGAGTGAGTGAATTTTGCAACTTTCTGGAGTTTCAGGAATAAGTAGGGTAGGTAAGTGTTTAAGTTATGAGAGCGTGAGCGTTTAGCGACTTTCTAGAGTTTCAGAAATGAGTGGAGTATGGTTAGTGTTTACGTTTTGTGAGTGTGAGCATTTTGCGACTTTCTAAGAGTTTTAGAAATGAGTGGGTTAAAGAAGTCTTTAAGTTTTGTGAGTGCAAGAATTTTGCGACTACGTATTTGCCTTTAAATAGAAGGCAGGGCACTTAGCGGGTGCTTTGGTTGTGATTAATTCATAAAGAGTTCGAGCGAGTGCCATGGAGTGAGGTAGGAGGAAGAGATGGGGTTGAGTTGCCTAGGATGGCTAATACGATCGTTTGTAAGGGCAGATGATGCTGTTGGGCTATGATCAGAAGTGTAATGCTGTCCTCTGTTTGAGGTAAGCGAAGGGGGAATATGATTGTGAGATATTATTATATCT
The DNA here is from genome assembly GCA_015478945.1 of Trachelipus rathkii. NCBI lineage: Eukaryota > Metazoa > Arthropoda > Malacostraca > Isopoda > Trachelipodidae > Trachelipus > Trachelipus rathkii. The sequence goes on from JABUQX010001456.1 coordinate 3,613, forward strand.
TTTGTAGAGGTAGGGTGTAAAATGGCAGTAGCGTATGCAGTGGACACCTGTGTATTGGAGTAGGTGTTTGTGAGAGATTTTGGGAGTACATTTTGTAAACATTGTTATACTTGCTTTCATTTAGAAAATAATGATTAAAGGAATCTGTTTGATTCCTGTTTCCAATTCGAGCACTTTGGGCTTGTTAATTTCGGAATCGTTTTGAATCTCCACCTAATTTTATAAGATAAGAGTCAATGAGACTCGGCATTTAATCACTAAAATAAGAGTCAATGGGACTTGTTACCTAATTATTAAAGTAGGAGTCAATGGAACTCTTCTTATAATTTATAACTAACAAAGCAAAAACCTAGAGTCACTGGGACTCTTTTACTGCGTTATTTTCTTGATGTAATTTCAATGTTTGGCCTAAAATGATGATTTTTTTTCTTTTTTTTGCTGAGACTATCTAGTTTTCTCGCTTGAGTGCTGGAAATCTTATTTTAATTTTGCGTTAGGATCATTATGTTCCATTTAGAAATTTGGAAGTTTTCTGTTGATACCTTTTTTGTGATGATGGGGTTCTATAGCAATTTGGATTCAAAGATGCATTCCCGGGAAATGTGGTTCTTATTTTCTTGGTTAATCTACAGTATATTTTATAGAGGTCTTAGTAAAATGAGTCTTCTGTTACCTTAAAAAAAAGGACCGAATTTTAATTTTTCGGTGCTTGTGAGCCGTGGGTTCGGTCGAGGATTGCAAAATTATATTGCGTTTTTGCTAGTGAACATTAAATTTAACAGCATGCGGGCTTTGGTAAATTTATATTTAAAAGAATTCTCTATCCTAGTTAAAATTTTTAAATAGTAAAATTTGGTATAGTGGCTATCTGAAACCTTAAATGGACGGTTTGTTTTTTTTGACTCCTTTTGATCCTTTTCTTGGCATGGGCAGTAGGTGACTGGCTTGAGTTTTCTAAGATCGCTACTTTCCCCCTCCAAAAATCTTGAGGGATGATTAAAAGGTATCAATCTAAATACAATTTATCTCCAGTAAGTTCCAAAGTTTCGTGACCAATATCCCGTGCCTAAATACAATTAAAAGAAATCGATAAAACATTCTCATACAAAAGAAAATCATAAAAAGAAATAATAATAAAAAAATATACCCAGATAAATTATCCTAAAATATTGAAGGTTTTAATAACAAACTGTTAAAGTAAAAGTTTCCAAATACCGTATAATGAAAAGATAATTTTTAATGAATAAAGAAAAAAATAAAATCCCCCTGACATAAAATGAAATTTACAGAAATAGCATTAGAACAATCTCCTATAATAAGTATTCACTAAGCATATAAATTTTTTAGAATTAAAAGTTAAAAGTAAAAGTTGAAAAAAAAATTGAATTAACATTAATAAAAATATTTATTTAGTAAATGAAGCTACCCATTAACTTAATATTAAAACATACTTCTTAAAATTTACAAGGCATAAAAAAACTATAAAAATTAAAAGTTAAAAGTAAAAGTTTAAATAAAATCGAATTAACATTAAATAAAATAAATTTACTAAATGAAGCTACCCATTAACTTTATATTAAAACATACTCCTTAAATTTATACATAGCCTATAAAATTTAAAAAAAAAATTGAGTTAAATGTAAAATTTAAAATATTTGAATTAATATTAAAATAATTAATTTACTAAATGAAGTTACCCATTAACTTTATATTAAAACATACTCTTTAAAAATATACTAAGCATATAAAAGGTAAAAGTTTAAAGAAAGGTTAAAAAAATTTGAATTAACATTAATGAAAAATATAAATTTACAAAATGAAGCAATCCATCAACTTTATAATAAAACATACAATTAAAAATACACTGAGCATATGGAATTTTCAAAAATTAAAATTTAAAAGCAAAAGCTTTAAAAATTCCTTATATGAAAAAAATGAATTAACGGTAATAAAGTTTCCTTTACAAGAGGAAGTTACCCATTAACATTATATTGAGCACTTACTGTAATATAAATTCTGAGCATATGAAATTTTTGATAATTAAAAGTTAATGTATTAAAAGTTAAGAAGCTTAGAATTTTTTCCTATCATTTTTTTTCAGGAAAACATTTTAAAATATTAAAAAAAAACTACTCGGTGTTACAAATGCCTGCTAATTTTGGCTTACCTGATTTCCTTTTTAAAACGCTAACATAATTAGGATTTTACCCAAAAATTTACAAAGTGGAATACCTATTACAGTTTTGAAAGGGAAGTCATGATTTCCTGACTGTAACCTCTAATCATAATTATAATAACTCTTATAATAAAGTATGTAAAAACAAAATAACGAAGAGTGAGAGAGAGAGAGAGAGAGAGTAGAGAGAGAGAGAGAGATGAAAGAGAGAGAGACGAGAAGAGAGGAAATCAGAGGTAGAAAGGTAAAGAGAGGGAGTGATAGAGAATGTGGGAGAGAGAGAGAGAGGAGCGAAGAGGATTGTGAGATATAGGGAGAAGCAGAGTAGAGACAGAGAGAGAGAGAGAGAGAGAGAGAGAGAGAGAGAGAATGTACTATAATCTACTGTATTTCTTAAAGATAGTAAATAATACAAAAGTTTTTTTATATCTCAAATCAATTTTTCGATACTGTTAATACTATAAAGAATAGTATCCATGTTAACGATTAAAAGTCTGGCTGAATAATTTATCCAGTATATTTTGATCTTAGATCTACCTTATTTTAGGTCGGTGAAAAATGGCGCATAATAATAATAATAATAATAATAATAATAATAATAATAATAATAATAATAATAATAATAATAATAATAATAATAATAATAATAATAATAATAATAATAATAATAATAATAATAATAACAATAATAATAATAACAATAATAAAATAATAAAATAAAAATAATAATAATAATTAAATAATAATAACTAATAATAATAATAATAATAATAATAATAATAATAATAATAATAATAATAATAATAATAAATTTAGACGAGTGATTTTTATAATAAGGTCGAAAATGTTATGTGTTAGCGTCTACCCAAATGGTTTTTTTAAATCTACCTCGATCTTAGAGGTAATGTATTTTTATCTGTATTTAATGGCGTTTAATATTTACCGATCTGAGAGGTTAAATTTCGGCATAAGGCCTTTTTGGTTATCTTAAATTCAAATAAATGAAACTAAATTTTGGTAAAAAGAAAATCATTTACAATAATAATAATAATAATAATAATAATAATAATAATAATTAATAATAATAATTAATAATAATAATATGAATAATACTAATGAGCTATACGATAGTTTCCACCCTTAGTTATTATAATAAAAAATATTATTAATAATAATACCAACAACATAATAGTAATTCCAAACAATAGTAATTATAGCAATTTAATAATAATTATATTTTAAAACTGAAATCAAACTTAAACCACTTAGATATAGCAGTAATACTTAAAAAATAATAGTAATAATAATAATAATAATAAAATAATAATAATAATAATATAATAATAATAAATAATAATAATAATAATAATAATAATAAATAATAATAATAATAATATAATAATAATAATAATTATAATAATAATATTGGTAAAAAAAAAAAAAAGAATTTTAATAATAAAAAAATAATAATAATAATAATAATAATAATAATAATAATAATAATAATAATAATAATAATAATAATAATAATAATAATAATAATAATAATAATAATAATAATAATAATTAAATAATAATAATAATAATAATAATAATAATAATAATAATAATAATAATAATAGTAACATAATTATTGGGGCGTTACAAATGCTTGTATTGGAGTAAGATAATTACTATTAATAATAAAATTAATAAAAAAAAAAAAGAATAACAATTATATTATTAATAAAGATTTAATAAATTAATTGTTGTAATAATAATGACTCGAATAAAAACCTCTAAAAGACAAATGGTGTTTTTTTTATCATGCGAAAATAATAGGCTAGCTTTTCGAAACTGGCCTATCTCTTGTAAATTTATTTGTGTGATATGAACTTAATGGGAATGAAATTTTTATTACCTATTATGTTGTTAGTATTTGTCGTCATAGGAAAAAATTATAATAAAAACATTAATAAAATTAAATCCCGGCTGGGATTACTTAAAAACAAGTAAGCTAAATTAAAATGAAACTTGCTTTTCGGAAACCCTATTTTCCCAATTAAAATGAATGCTAAATATGTTTAAAAAAGTTAATAATAGGATAATAATAATAATAAAAATATTAATTAAAAATAAAAACAATAATAATAAAAGACTAATAATTCTCATGTGTGGAGATATTTAAAAGCAAGTACGCTAAATAAAATTAAAACCACGTGACGATCTCTTTTCAAATTAAAATGGAGGTAAGGGTTAGCAAAACAATATAATAAGGACGATAATAATACCAATATCGATTAATAATGATAATAAATAATAAAAGACTAATAATAATAATCACATGTGGAGATTACTTAAAAGCCAGTAGGCAAAATAAAATTAAAATCGTGTGACCGCCTCTTTTCAAATTAAAATGGAGGCTAGGATTAAAAAAAAAAAAAATAAGAGCGATATAAAACAACAACGCAATTAATAATAATAATAATAATAATAATAATAATAATAATAATAATAATAATAATAATAATAATAATAATAATAATAATAATAATAATAATAATAATAATAATAATAATAATAATAATAATAATAAAAGAATAATAATTCACAGGTTAAGGAAAAAAAATAATTTTTTTGGTGCCTAGGATTTTACAAATGATTTTAACTATATTTGGGGCGCTGAATCCAAATATGAAATCAGTTTTTCCCTACCAGCTCCACTTTTTTAGATATGTGTTTTTTTAACAGAAATGTGCAGTTCTAACTCCTTGTTTAGTTGTTTTTATTTGATCAATGGATTTTACCTAAAATAGTGTTATATCTATATCATTTAAGTGTTATATCCTAGAAATGTGAGGTCCTAGGTAAAAACTAATGCCATACTTGAATTCAGTGCATCAAATTCATATGAAATCAGATACAAATACTAATCAAAATTCCTTGTTTGGTTGTTTTTATTTGAGCCATGGATTTAACCTAAAATAGTGTTACATCTATATCGCTAAAGTCTTATAAATAAGACATATGAGCTAACACTTTAGTGATACATATTTTACACTATTTTAGGTAAAATCCATGGATCAAATAAAAACAACTAAACACGGAGTTTCTACTAGTATTTGGAGCTGATTTCATATTAATTTGATGGCTGAATTCAAATATAGCATTAAATTTTAATAATAATAATAATAATAGGCAAAATTTAATCCCATATTTGAATTCAGCCATCAAATTAATATGAAATCAGCTCCAAATACTAGTAGAAACTCCGTGTTTAGTTGTTTTTATTTGATTCATGGATTTTACCTAAAATAGTGTAACAGATGTATCACTAAAGTGTTATATCTTAGAAATATGAGCTGCTAGGCAAAAACTAATGCCATATTTGAATTCAGCGCATCAAATTCATATGAAATCAGATCCAAATACTAGTAGAAATTCCGTGTTTAGTTGTTTTTAATTGATCCATGGATTTTACCTAAAATTGTGTTATAAACTTAACACTAAAGTGTTATATCTTAGAAATGTGAGCTGCAAGGCAAAAACTAATGTCATATTTGAATTCAGACACAAATTCATATGAAATCAGCTCCAAATACTAATAGAAATTTTGCGTTTAGTTGTTTTGATTTGATCCATAGATTTAACCTAAAACTATCTTAGAAATATGGAGCTGCTAGGCAAAAACAATGCCATATTTGAATTTCAGCGCATCCAAAATTCATACGAAAATCAGCTCCAAATACTAATAGATATTCTGCGTTTAGTTGTTTTGAATTTTGATCATGGATTTACCTAAAATAGTGTTACGTATATATTACTAAAGTGTCATACCTTAGAAATGTGAGCTGCTAGGCAAAAACTAATACCATATTTGAATTCAGCGAATCACATTCATATGAAATCAACTGTAAATACCACGGCACCAAAATAAGTGTTGCCAAGTGAATTAATAAAATGACTAATAATAATTATCACGTGCGGAGATTGCTTAAAAGAAAGTAGGATTAAAAAAAATAAAATGGAGACTATGGCTAGCTTAAAATAATTAATAAGGACGGTAATGCTAATACTAACTAATAATAATAATAATAATAATAATAATAATAATAATAATAATAATAATAATAATAAGAAAATAATAATTAATAATAATAATAATTAATAATAATAAATGGTAGGTTCGAGTTAAAAAAAAATAGGCTAATCGAAATGCAATAATGTTTTTCAGTGGTTTATTTTACAATTTAAAATGAAAACTAAATATGTTTAAAAATATAAAATAATAACGATAATAATAATAATAATAATAATAATAATAATAATAATAATAATAATAATAATAATAATAATAATAATAATAATAATAATAATAATAATATTAATAATAATAATAATAATAATAATAATAATAATAATATTAAAATAATAATCAAACCATAATAATAATAATAACATACCTATGTATGTATGACGTAACAACCTCATTTCACCCCTAGAACTTCTATTTATGTATCAGAGAGTCTTTCTACGGAAAATTTTTTTTTTTTTATCGATTCCCTTATATTTGCCGTTAACTAACTTTGTTTTTTTCCCCTATATATATAATATATATTATATATATATATATATATATATATATATATATATTATATATATATAATATATATATATATATATATATATATACTATATTATATATATATATTTTATATATATATATATATATATAATATATAGGTATAGTATATAATTGCAGTCAGTGTACGGGACCCACCACGGCTCACAAAGAAGCGGCCCACACTGGGCTGAAAAATCAAAACCATTGGCGCGGCCCTGCATATACTATTTCAAATATTCAAAGAAGATTTGAATGGGCGAAAAATATTCAGTCAGTCAAAAAATAAATTTAAAAACTAATTAATATTATCCTTGCATTATAATTAGTCCTAATATATTACATAAGAAAATCAAATATTTTAAAAGAATATTCACTTTCTTGGAGATACAAAAAATTATAGTTACTGGTTAAAGTGGGAAATTTGGATAAGACATGGGTGAATCTTTATGAGGTGTCATGGATCTAAAGTAGGAAAATAAACGACGTTTGAATAGGGTCAGCTGGTACAGTCAATTGAAAAAATGAGCGAAACAGATTGACGGTATGGTTACGGCAAAATTTGCAAAGGGAGGGGTCCCGTGACATATAGTGGATGTGTGAGTGATATTGATGTGTCCAATACGCCAGGCGTGGCAAAGTATAACCTTGTGTAAGCGCTTTCGTTGTGGAAGGAAGACCAACTCACATTGCTCGGCTTATATACTTCTGAGTTTCCACTCCCCTCTGAATCACTCGTCCAGCATCTTGCAAACAAAGATCGAAAGCCTTGTCGGGGAGCAGGATAGTAAATCAGCTGAGGGAGGCGGCCTTGTCGATGCATCTGGAGTATACCTGAAACTCCGAAAAAAGAGGATGGTGGCCAAAAGGAGTGGTTGGTGAACCACTGTAAAAAAAAAAAAAAAAAAAAAAAAAAAAAAAAAAAAAAAAAAAAGGCCTTCTCTATCAGCGATTTCATCGCCAGTTACCCTACATGAGAGGGGGGTCCATCATAAAATAATTTTGTTTCTTATGAGAATTGGAGCAGCCGCAAAGAAAATTGTTGTAAAACAGGCGAGATTACCAATTGGTGTTTTTTAGAAATAAGGGGTTTTAAAGCTCTTGTAGCGCGCTGAACGAGAATTTGAATAAAATGACATAGATGGATCTTGGTTAAGTATTAGAATTCGAGAAAAGGGCAATCATTATAGCCATTAATTCTGCCGTAAAAATTGAAGCATGAGGGGAAAGGGTATGGGAGAAGTTGCGGTCAGGAAAGAAGGCAAATGCGGCCACACTGTCCACTATTTTAGAAGCGTCAGTAACACTGGAGTAATTTTATCGTTAATTGCCGGAATGAGACGATAATGGATGCTTCGAACAATGCGCAGGATGGCAAAGATTTGGAGGAGAGAGAGGTCAGAGCAAGCAAATGGTGGAGCGGGGAATAGCAAGGTTGATTTCCTTCATCATAAGAGAACGGCAGTATCCTTCGTCGTGAGAGAAAGGCAGCACCTTTGGCAAAGGGATGTTTAGGAAATTAAGGACGTTATGAACCGTGTTTGCAAATGGCATAATTAAGCATTCTCGAGCGTATCTTCTGCAGAATCGGCTGTTCAGAGGAGACGGTATTGGCGGTTGAAACGGAAGATAACTTGTACACTATGGTTATTCTCTTAGAAGGAGAGAGTGGGCAGCACATTGCTTTCAACTTCAAGGCTTACCGCGGGCGGACGATCGGACGGCTCCATGGGAGCATACGGATCGCCTTATTTTGGATGGGATCTAATAGGTGTAGAAGTGTTGTGGAGGTCTGACTGTATACTACTGCATAGCCATAATCCAGTTTCGATTGGATTAGGGCGATATAGAGGCGGATAAGGAACTTGCGATCAGCACCCCGATTTTGAGGCGAGATGACGCAACAGGGCAAGTGCGCGATGACAAGTTGTTTTTAGGTGTTTAATATGTGGTGCCTATGTTAAGTAGTCATCTAGAATTAGAGCTCTAGAAATTTGACCTGTGAAGTAAAAGGAATGGGCGAACCATATAAGGTTAGTTTCTGAGAAGGTGGGCAAGTCTTCGATTTCCCTATTTCTTAAAAACCACGCTGAGGTTGGTGGGAGAAAAATGGCTAAACCATGGAAGTACCACCATGTGAAAATATTCTCAAAGCTGTTGAATGTTGCCGTTTCGAGAAAAGCAGCCTGCACCGGCTTTATGTTATAATGGGCAAGGTCACGACCATTAGAGAGGAAAAATGAGAGTCGCTGGGATAGAAGTAAACGATATAATTAAATCCAAGAGCAAATAGTAATTACACTTAGAACACTACCCTGCGTAACGCCTTTCATCCCAGAGTAAGTGAAAGGACTGATTCAAAGAGAACCGAGCCTGGATTGGATCTGTTTGACATAAGGTTTTGATGAAAAGAGGGAGTTGTGCCGCGGAAAACACGAATGCGAATGATTTAAGGAGAATCCTTGTCTCCAACGTTGTGTTTGTAAGCTTTTCAAGATCAAAAAAGACACCAAGGAACCAATCCCATCAGTTGAGAAGGCTTCTCGGATGTAATGGTCTAGTTTTACAAAGGCGTTCGCAGTATAATGTGACTAAGGACAAAGTAAATGGCTACGACGATTTTTGAGCGAAACCAAACTGGAGTTTTGAAAAAGCTTGGAGGCTCTCCAGAACCGTCATTATATTATATATATATATATATATTTGAATGATGACGCATATATATAGTACATCTAAGGTCGATTCTTTTTCTCCCGACCACCTCCGTTCCCCTATATATACTATATACTATATATATATATATATTATATATAAATATATATATATTAGTATATATATATATATATATAATAATCATAATATATTATTATATAGTATTATATATATATAATAATATATATATATATATATATATATATATATAACTATATATATTATATATATATATATGATATATATATATATATATATATATATATATATATATATATATATATATATATATATATATATATATATATATAATAATATATTATATAGTTATATATTTAAATATATATTGCCATCATACCCACCTCCTTTCCTAGACTTGAGGTGGAGACGGGGGGCTTTGACTATCACCTGCACTGTACTATCTCTCTGAAACAACTACGTCTCAAGAACATGCGAAGCGGAACAAAGCAACACTATATACATCCACATCCCTTGTACTCATCCCTCTATAGCTGAGATCTCTGTCTCTGCAAGTCAGAAAATTTCCACCTCTTTCTGCCCTTCACCGTGGGATTGCGATCTGACCATTACTAGGAATCTTGTCAATTTGTATGTGTTTCAACACCCTGTGCACAGGTAGGCCCACAGGCCATTTACCCTCCACAAAACCTCGCCATTCACTCTGCAATTTAAGCATCCTTTCCTTCTCCGCCTCTCTCAAACTCATATTCCCCTCTTGGCGCGAGGCTTATTCCTTTACTGACCCAATCACTTTTCCCTCGCGTTTCTCCCAGCCGGTCGCATTCCCAGCACAACTTTTGACCACTGATGTAATATTCGCTGAACCAATCGGCTATCATTTATCCTTTCCACAGGACCAAAACCATCCCAATGCACTTTCATTTATTCTCTCATTTTACTTCCTTTCTTCACACTACACAATCCCGAATGCGCTCATTCTCAATATTTTAATACAAAATTCTAATACTCACATCTTAACCCCAGTACATTTCCTAAATGGCAACACATGGATCCCTACGCATTGTTATACCAGTGCTCCAAACAAACATTCTAATACCTTTAGATACATTACTACCACATTAGTCTCTTTGGGCTCAACTAGTTCAGCACCTTCAAGCACTACTAAGAGATAAATACCTAAATTATATTAATATATATAAGTCTCCTCATAATATATATCAAATAATAAATAAATATATAGATAAAATAAATAAATCTCATTTTATA
>JABUQX010001457.1:0-12199 GCA_015478945.1 Trachelipus rathkii
TAAGAACTATACTATTTATTAAAGAGACAATTATATTGATGAAGAATAGCTTATATATATCATTATATAATACACTCATATGAATTAATATAGTCTAGAATATATATACTAAATAATTACTATAGAAAAATATCCACCTAAATGAATATTTATATAGTACCATCACTAAAATAAACTCAGGTATATAATATATATAATACGTATTATGGAATATACGGACTGTAAAATAGCTTAAGTCAAGATTCTAAATATATAATATGATATAGTGGGTCTACGTTACCGTGACCCCACCCGCTAATGGAGGCTACGAGAGGGTTGCGAATTGTATATAAGTAAATAGTATATGGTAGCATATCCCTGCGCAGCAGGTAGAGAAGTTGAAGAAAGGCAGTTCGGAGCTCGGAGTGCGGAGTCGGAACCTCCCAGCCGCACTGATGCTAGGAGACCCTTGTGGTGCTGTTAATAAATATTCGTATAATAATAATACAATATTGGTGTCCTTATATATATATATATGTTTATAAGGTCGTAGAACTTTATTATGAGGGTTTCAAGTTTGTAAATCGTGTCTGCGGCCCCCCCCCCGACCCCCGCACCCTCGCGGCTAGAGGGTAGTTTTCTCCTGGCCCGAAATAGCTAACAGAGGAGCCCATAGATAGGAAGGGGGAGGAAAAAAAAAGAGTAGTGGAAAACCCTCGCCAAAAAACCAGCAAAATAGTGGGGCATAAGAGAAGAAGGAAACGGAGGAAGGAAAAGAAGAGCATTGGAATATAGCAAGAAGTGTGAGAGAGATGAGAAGTGCAGAGTTGGTACCCTCAGTGCTATCTGCAGGTTTGCTGGTGGGGCGGTGCGGTTGGCCTAGTGTACGAAAATCTTGCATTGAGTATTCATAGAAACAATATTGGTATTATAATATGTTTATAAGGTCATAGATCTCTAATATAAAGGTTTCAAGTTCGTAAAGGGTGTCTGGGGCCCAACCCCGGAGAAGTTGGTGGTTCAAGAAAAATAAATAAGTAAATAAATAATTAAATAAATAAATAAGTAAATAAATAGTAAATGTTTAATTAATGATGATTTTTTGAGCCGGAGCATGGAGACCCCCTCGGAGGATAGTCCAAATCACAGCATGAAATCTAAAAAAAAGAAGAAAGTGCCAGCAGTGCAAAATAGAAGACGATGGAGGAAGGAAGAAGGATGAAGAATGAGGAAGGAGTAAAGAGGAGTAGGAGAAGGAGTCGAAGTTCGCACCAGCACCGGTGTTGGAGCCGATGCGGTGCTGAGTTAGTAAATATTTGTTTTGGAGCCCCATGATTATTTGGGTCCCAATGTATAAGCGCATTTTGTATATAAAGATCTGTGATCTTAGAATATAAGATAGTTTCATATATATATATGGGGACCACGCCGGAGGGGGTCTCCAACGTGAAATAAAACGAAGAAATGCACCGAAGTTGGCAAAAGCCGAAGAGGAAGATAGGAGGACAAAGAAGAAGAGAAATGAGAGAAGAAGTCTCATGTGTCGGAGCAAATGAGTCATAGCTGGCACCAGTGCTGGAGCCGTTGCGGAGCTTATTTAGTAAAAATTATAATTAATAATACAATATATCATTCATTATACTGTTACACCATGCTGCGATTCTGGTTCAAGACGTAGTGAATAACTGCCTTTAGATATTCCATCTTAGCAAAGACCGCTCATATGCCATTTCAGTTCTCAACATATGGGCTAGATTGTCAGTTTTGTTAAGATACTTCCATCATCTACGCAAAAGACATCTGTGATATTTTTGTTAGGATAATATGATATATAAGTGGATTAATATATATATATATATAAATCTATTTGTAATAAAATAATTATGGATTGGAGTGTAATGAAAATATAATTTAATTAGGGGAAGTGAGTTAAAATTAAGGTGGTAAGGTTGATTGACATAATGATGGAGAACAATACAATCGGATAAGTAGGGAAAGGTATATGAGCACCTATCTATATTATTAAGTAATATATATATATAATATAATCTACAGGATGACTTGGTATATGGTTATTGTATATGTTAGCGTAAATCTGAAAGTGATGATGTTGTAAGAGGCATTAGATTATAAGAGGAATTTTAATATATGGAACTATGTGTCGATAAAAGTGGAATGTCAAGAAACAAAAAATAGTCACTGAAACTATGAATAAAATTTATTATTATCAACAAATGGAACATCTGAAATGAAAATAGTTTGACAAAGCAATGATAAGAGAATATTTTATTATAAATTGAAGAATAACATTTTAAAAGTTTTTCTTTGTTTTTATGCAATCCCCTGTTTTGGAGAGGTTAGTTATACATTTTGTCAAAGCCAATTTAGTCCCATTTTATTTTTCGCAAGAGACAAGAATCTTTTTCAATAGTCCCTAAAATGTTCAGCCTGATTCCATATAACAAATGCATCGAATATTTCGTTTTCTGAAAGACATTCATGTAATTCCTTTATATAATTAGTTATTTCTACCACATCATGGATTCTTGTGATATGAATTATTATGCTCTGCACAGCTTCCTTTATTTCAGAACTGTCATTGTATTCACAAATCTTTTTTTTATTAAACAGGACCATCAAAAAATCTTCTTTATAACTTTGCTCCTCTCCAGAAGAATTTGATGACTGTAGGTAATGAATTGGTTTTGTTATATCTAAATCCGCTATGTTTTCTAAAAAGTACCAAATACTTTCATAATGTAAATGTGAATCTATCCCAAAGGAAATAATACGGAAGTGATCTGTACTTTTAGCCTTTAATTCTACGTCAAAATGTTCAAAGGGGAGGCCATTTTCAAGGAGATGTATGCAAAATATTTTAAAATTTTCCGCTCTCTTTTCTAGGTAATTTACTAATTCAGAAAATTTTAAACTACGAATTCGATAGAGAAAAGATAAATTGATAAACTCATTTTGATTTGGAGATAGGCCACCTATTGATATTAATGTAAAGAAAGACTTATAACGACTAAAAATACATTTCAAAACAGAAAGTTCACAGTTTAAGAGTTTATCTAACACCGAGACACAAGCAGTATCAGTAGCAGCATAATATCCAAATCTCTCTATTGATTTAAGAAATATTAAAAAAAAATCCTCAGGAGCATGAGAAATTTCAAGTAAACAATAGCTATTACCAGGAATTTTTATTTCAAATTTGTCTATCAGTTTTGCAACAATCTTCCAATGATGTAAAGATGTTTCCTCTTCAATATCCAAACAAAGATGTAAATACTCAAGAGCAAATGATCCTCTTTTATCTTCCTTTTCTAAAATGTACTCAAACAGTTCCTTGTATATAATTCTTTCCGGAGAGGTGCACTCAAAATTGCAGCTTTTAAAAGTTTTGGCAAAGGATGTTAAGCAACTAGCAAAATAATTTTCAAACTTTAAATCAATTTCTTTTTCTATTAGGATGCGAATAATATGAAACTGACGGTACTTAATAGCATAATAAAAGTTGCTTCTTTCTAATACGTCCAACTCGTTTAAAGAGTCTTTATTCTGTTTTTTAACAAACTCTTCGTCTCCAAGCATAATATATTTTTGAATTTTACAGTTCAATAAATTTTCAACAAACATTGAGTCAAATAAATATAATAGAAAATCATTCCTGTCATCTAAAAGGACTTTTGTCATTATTCTCAAAGCATCATTTTTAAATCTATAAATTTCAATATTAGATGAAAGATAGCTAGCAATAAGATATTCAGCTAAAGTTCTGTGAATGAATTGATAACCTTTTTCATTCATTTGAGTAAAACCAATCCTGTGTAAATTATAATAATTAAATATACTTCCCAACATGTTTGTTAAGGTACTGGCATCCTCGAGATTTATTACTCCTCCAAATTCAAGAGCAAATTTTTGGAACTGACAATGATAATAATAGATAAATTCTTCTCTCAAAGTTTCGTCTTTAATTCTCTCATCGAAGAATATTTTAAACTTTTTCCTGAAAAAATATTCATATAACTTCCTCAGATTCATCTGCTGTAACCTAATAGGAGTTTCACTTTTTACTTCTTCTTGGAAAGCAATAGCAAGCATATACGTATGCAAAGCAATTCCAAGGAATTTTCTTTCTTGATTTTTTATACTAATATTAAAGTTTCGAACCAAAATTTCGGCGTTTGATTCATTTCTCTGAATCCACCAATTATTACGTATGAAATCAAATATAGATAATAATGGAGAAGTTTCACTCCAAATCTTAGTTACCAGACGAATCTGATCATCCTCGCTAAAATCTTCAATTTCAAAAGCAATAACACCTAAGGCTTTCTCTAATTGTTTTGCATAGTGGTATCTGGTTGAAATCCATATTTGCTTCACGACAGTTTCTTTCTTCAAATATCTTATCAATTCAACTATATTTTTTCGATATTTAAGGTTGTAAATTTCATCAAATCCATCAAATATTATAACAAGACGAGATTCATTAACAAGAAATCTCCTTAAAATAGTTCGTGAATAGGAATCGTGGCAATGCTCACATCTTGCCAAGAAGTCAATGATAGTCTCTAAGTTAATGACAGTTTCTAAATATATATAGTCCAGTTTACTAAGAAAATCTTGACACTCGTTAAGGGTTATCCTAATAACCAGATTTATTTGAGACTCATTTGTTTGTCTGACTAAATTTGAAAAGTTAGTGAGGAGTGTACGTTTCAGCATAACAGTTTCTTCAGCCATAATTTTTAATTTTTGATTATTTATTAGCCAGTTCTTACAGATAGTTTATTGCCCTGACAGAATTGTTCCAAAAATTTTGAAGACGATTGATAAGTTGACTCAAATTTAAGATCAATTCCCATAAAAGTAAGCCAGTGTAGACTTTTTTCGTTATTGTCTTTTAGATTTTTATTGCAGAAAGATTTAAAAATTTCCAAACTAAATTTGTTGTAGGTAAAATAAAAGGGATGACTCACTTCAAAATACTTTAAATCTTTAAGCTCTATGCTAGAAGGATATTGTTCTTTTAAGTCCGTCATGTCAGACAGATTTTCAAGAGAAACAATGATAAAGACATCAGAGTTCTTGCAGCTATAAATTGTCCTGTACTCACTTTTTTCTCTCAGCCAGTTCTTGCGGCTGTAAATTGTACTATGCTCATTTTTTAGTCATTTGCCTAGATCTAGAAGCTTATTTTCTGAAAATATTTCATCACCAATTCTGGGGTATTAACCTCAGAAGGAGAGCATATATCATGAAACTTTACCATTTTGCCTTGAAAGTTAATTGAAAACTTTTCAAGTTCTTCCAAAAGTGTTCTTTCCGTTATCCATCTTCTATAATTCTTTTTGGATTTCGTCATATTGGAACGTAAAGAAACCCCTTGGCAATACCAATTTTTCATAAAAGCATTAAATCCATCACGGATTAACGGTTTATCAATTTCACTAGAGATAAGATTCTCATTCCTTGTTTGATTACTTAGATTATTTTGTAATGTTTTTAAAGAAAAGACCATACATATATTTTTCAAAAAGTTGTAATATTTTCGTCACTAAATATTTTTCATCTACTCTCCCCTGAAGGAAAAACTTAACTTCTGTGGTCTATCACTTAAGGGATATCTCCAATTATTTCATATGTCATCTCATTTTCTCATGAAGAGCTTAGATTCTGACATATTTCATATGACACCAGGAATTAAAAATTTTTCTTGGAGAAGGGATCTTAAGAGTATTAACATTCTGACTTCTGATAAAGTGAGCTTTGACACACACACACAATTAAACGCAACATAATAAAATCTTCAAACTGCTTTTCTTTGTATAGTGTACTTCATAAGATCTGAGTCTTGGCTATTGTTTCTATAAAACTTGAATTCCCGTGAGAGTATTCTCTCTAAACAAATAGCTTCGAATCTTTTAATCAAGTTGTTCCATTCATTTTTTTTAAATCCGCCAATTACCGAAAGCGGCGCACATTCTCTTACGTTTTACAGTCCACAACACGTGAGTAATAAGCATTCTGTAATATCGTTTAATTAAACTAAATGCTGGTCATGAACTCATTGACTGTATATTTAATTAGTATTTCTTCAGCAGTTAACTTAACATCTAGTTTCATTTGCCCAGCCTTTCTCTGTCGTGAAAGAAATTGATCAGGAGAATACGCTCTATTCGATTCTTTTTCTTTTTTCTCAACTCATAATCGTATCTTAGAATTGGTCACTATCAAGGTATTTTTGAAAATGTCCGCTCCCGGAGTTGTTTGTAAAATAATCCCTGTATTATACGATATCCTCCCCTGATTATGAAAAATCACACCATCTCACAAGAGAATCCTTCATTTCCAACATTAGTACAAATGATCAACTCTTCAAGATCTGCATCTTTAAAGTCTTTATCTTGTGAAAGAAAATCTAAAGATTCCAAATAATGATCAAAATAAAATTGCAAAAGAAAATTACTATTCGAATTTGTACTTAAATCTTCATAGCCTATTTTATATTCCTCGTTTGCCAAGCATTTCAGTTGCATCAAATGATATTTACATTTACCATTATTTGTATCGTAAGAAAAAACTAAATCATCAAATTTTCCACATCCTCTTTTCTCTCTCGTAAGCCTAAATCTTTTAAACTTTTGCTTTATCAGTCTGTGTAAAATAAATTTTCCCAAAACGAATTGAAAATCGTCTCCTTTATTAATGGTTTCATCAGTCTCGTGAAATTCAAATTTCGCTTCATCCATTTCTGAAATAAGGAATAACAAGTTATCTTTTAGATTTAATGCATTATTGGCCGGCATTTCTTTATACTAAGCTATCCTAAGTGTTTTGGTATCCTAAATTATTTCTTATTTCATATAACTACTACTCATAATCTACTAAATAACAATTATGAATTATGAAACAATAGGTAGATACATATATATATAATAATATATAACATAATACCCTGCCTATATATATATACAGCTATTAATATTTAGTATATAATAAGCAGTATATAATAATAATTACATCTATATTAATATATATATATATATACGGGCCAGCATCCCGCAGAGTTCAGATGAATGTACTAGAAAACTAATAACAATCTAACAGGAAAATAAATAACAATTTTTGATTTCAACAAGCAATTTCATCGAGGAAGAACTTAAAAATTATAAAATCTTATCTTTTATTCTAATATTTAGCAAAATTTCTAAAATTTAGATAATAGCTTAGACTATCGAATAATGGACGCTAGATGATGGTTTGAACTCTGCACACTGCATATTTAATTCAGACAGCGAAGCAAAAGTTGCCAAATACCCTGCATATGAGTTTGTATGTGACAAAGAAAATATTATTTGTATCTATCTTAAAATGTTATCGCGTAGTCATGAAGCTAGGTCCTCGAAGCCAGATCCGATGTAGGGATCACATGCGCAATGCGATTGGGACGAAGTCACTCCGTCGTCCCGGTAGGGGCCCCTGAAGAACAGTCCCACTCATATCCATCGTTCACTGTTCTCACACCAGTCTTGAGGTATTCCGTCCGTTTTATTAAAAAAAAATATCAATAACACATTGGCCTTTCCACGTCCTCAGTCCCGAAAACTACGTGAGCGACAATATTGCATCGAATGTATGCTCTCATACAAAACTAAATACTTCATATATCACTACTTATTTATACAATCTTACACATTTTTTTAAAAAGCGTTCAATTTCTATTATTCACTATTTTATTTGTTTAATTTTCCCTTTGTCACTTATCCTAAAAAGATGTCTCCTGATTTGAATATGAAAATGAATATTTATTTAGTGGTAAGCTAGCATTTCTTAATCTATTACCAAGCTTTTTCTAGTTATATGCTGAATTTTCGGATGCTGACCTAATTAAATACTAACGCACTCCATCTTGAGAAATATCATTCGACTAGTATCAGTATTCTCATTCAGTATCATCTATCGTATTATCAGCACTTCTGTGTTACCGAGTCAAAAATATAAATATACGCAGTCACATATTATATTTATCACCTTATCAAATAATACATACTCTAAGTATAAACTAAGTTATCTCATATAAATACATATATAATATGATACTTAATATAATACTTGATATAATAATATAATAATATTAAATTTATTCACTCAATCCATTACGCTATATACTTATATAATAATAATATAAGGTGAGATACTATTATATTTATACTGAGGTCTAAAATATCAAATACTGCTCGGAAGGGGTCATGTTAAAACAAAAAATAAATAATAATTCCACAACACTCACTGCATTTAGTTTCCATTCTGGCTGTTCTTCGTCGTGACAACTACATTCAAAATCTGTTCAATCAAATTCAATTCAGTGCGACCTCCACCCTGTCACTCCCCCCGCAAAATATCACCCCCTATCCGATTTCTTTAGCGTTTCAATGAATTTTCATTCACGTAATCTTACTATATTTAAATCGGACAGAATTTTCACACAATTTCTCATAAAACTTTTATATTCTTCTATTATCTCACTCTCCCATTACCTCATCTCTATCCTTTTGCGCCAAGTTGTAATTTTTAAAGTCCATTGGTATTTTATCTTCACTTACCATATTAATTTAACATAATGCACTTCTGCGGTGCACAGTGCACTGTGAAGCATGCACAGGCAAATATAAAATGACCTTAGGTTAAAAAACAGTAATAGATTTATAAATTATTTAATCTAAACCACATTTCATTTTAATTATTTGAGGTTTTTTTTTTTGATAGAATTGTCATTATAGTTATATATAATATATAATATATCTATATATAGTTATATATATATATATATATATATATATATATATATATATATATATATATATATAAATATATATATTATATATATATAATATATATATATATATATATATATTATATTATATATATATGTTATATATATATATTATATATTATTATTTATATATACATTATATATATTATTATATAATATATATATTATATATAATATATATATCATATTATATAATATATATAATATATATATATATAATATATATATAATATATATATATATATAGTATGTTACATTATATATATTATATATATATATATATTATATATATATATATTATAATATATATATAATAATATATATATTATAATTATATATATATAACATATATATTATAATATATATATATATATATTTATATATATATAATAATATAATAATTATATATTATACCACTCAAGATAAATATCATACTAAGCAAAAATCAAAGAAAAAAAAAATTATAGAAAATATAGAATGGCATACTCTAATTAGTGGGGTAATGTAATTAGCATAAAAAAATATTTTTCAATATTTTAGTTAAATGAGAATCTGTCAAGAAAATAAATTTATAGTTTCATATTATAATAAAATAACTCAAAGCTATTTTTTTCAATTGCAGTACGTATAAATACAGAAAAGGAAAGAGCCTCCTGTCATTTATAAAGGAAACTCATTTTCTATTAGAATGAAAACGTATGATTTTCATTTTAATTATTTTTTGATTCAACAAAGAAGTTTAAATTTCATGAATGAATGAATAGCTAAAAAAATAAATTAAGTAGCCTTTAAGATTAACCTTTAGCTTAGGTTATAGATTAGATTATAGATTAAGATTATAGATTAGATTAAGGTTATAGATTAATTAATTAGATTAGATAGGTTAAGATTAATAGGTTAGTACCAACCTGATGTCCATAATAAGGAGACGAAAACAGACTCGATAATACCGAAGAGTATCTCCAATGATTAAACCACAAAAAAATATTACAATAAAAATGTAATCAGATAGGCTGGGTTATTAATTATTACTTACATTAGTCATTTGGAAAATATTATTCACCCTAATGTTTTTTAAATTTTTTGTACACAGAATATGAATCAACAAATTTTCTATTATACACATAAGATTACCTTGGGATCTTTCCGATCAATGAATTTTTTATCCCTTCTATCGTATAGTTCCGGGTAGGTTGAAAAGAAGCCCCTTAAATTTATTGTTTTTAAAATGTACGCGGGTCCTATTAGCGGATTAGAAAGTATTTGGGGGAATACACAATTAGGAATGGAGAAAAATTTTTTTTTTTTAAGATCCGTACTTTATATATAATATTCTTAATACAAAAGGGATGGTTGGGGGAAAAAAATTGTCCCCCTAGGGTCAATAGTGAAACCCCGTCCCCTTTCGGAAAAGTTAGTCTTTTTTGCCCAGTGAACGGATAATCGTTGGTTGTTTTGGGCATATTTTTTCTACTCGGACGGATGTTAAGTTTTATAATAAAAAGGGTTTTCAAAATCTTTGTAGTATTTTTTCGATTTTTGAAAATATAAACCGTTTGAAGCTTGCGTATAAATTGAGAAAAATGTTTATTCGTTTTTCCCCCCTTTATGTTGCAAAGCGACTCCCGTAATACATTTTTCGCTTAGAAAATATCGCCTATTTCCCAATCGGGATGGGTCCCGAATAGCCAGCCCCCTCGGGCCGAAATAGAAAATTAAAAGCCGAGGAGCCAAAAACCGACCGGTTTTTTTGACGAAATGGGCCATTTTCTTCCGGCCCTGAATACGGCCCAAAAACCCTGGAGCCTAAAGTTGTTTTTACTTGGGGCTGGATTTTTTCATTTTTAAGATTTGTTAGCTGACTTTTTAATCATTTTCTCAACATATACTTATGTTACACGCCCTCGAAAATCAAATTTATTTAAATTTTCCTTCCCACTCTTCAAACAAAGAAAATTTATTAGAACTGAATGGAAAGTACAACAAAAGATTTTTTAGAAATAATGAATAATTTTACATATTTTTTTTAATTTTGATAAATAATTGGTTCCAAATTGGAAAGGTAAATGCAATTTCAATCTATCAATTACTTTTATGACTACGTAGGGAGGCATGCCTACTTTACGGGGCCAATAAATCCCGTGTTTGGTTTTTTTTTAATCTTTGGGTGGAAAATTTCCCCGAAGGGGGAACAAACAATTTTAAATTTTTTTTTGGCACAATCCTTAATAAAGGGGAAACGATTTTGGTTTTTTCCACCACCTTAGGCGGGCATGGGGGGGGGGAAACCCTTTTTATTTTTTTAATCGAACAATTTTTTTTAAACCTTTGTTTCCCCAGGAACCCCCCCTGGTTACCCCCCGCCCAAACTAATGAAGAAATACCCTGAAAGGGACCCTTAACAGCTGAATTTTAGTTTTTACGAATATCTCAATTAAATTCCCTTTCAGATATTTTTCCCGGTTTCCTCCCCCGAAAAAAAACAAAAATTTCCCTCTTTCTTCCTCTTTTCTAGTGCCGGGTTGCGGGCCACACCGTCCGCCAGAGTGGTTGGCTTTGGGCGGCCCCCTGCCCCCAACCTCTAATAACACAGGTTTTGGGATATAAGGCCTGTTCCCCATATGCAATCCTTTTCACCGAAGAAAAATTTTCCGGCCTAATTTTCTTTTTTTAATTAAAAGGGGATACAAGAGAATCCAAAATGGTTTGCAAAACCGCATAATTAAATCTCACTAACTGGAACGTTACGCTGTAAATTTAAAAATACAAGAAAATAAAATAATCTAGCGTTAATGCAATTTCATTCTTTCGATTAGATATGACCTCTGTAAGGAGGCATGATAGTTTCGGCCTAAACTCCGTTGGTTTTTTTTTTTTATCTCTGGTGGATAAAAATTTTAAAGGGAACATCAATTTAATTTCGGCACACCCATAATAAAGGGAAACGATTTTTTGTTCGCAAACACCTTAACGCAAAGGGGTTATTGAAGTTTTCGGTTTTTCCCCCGAAAAAAAAATTCTCTTCTAATGGGTGCGCACCCAGTCGCCTAGTGGTGCTGGGCCTGCCAACTCTAAATACACAGGTTTGAAAATAAAAGCCTGTCAATATGGCATCTTTTACCGGGAAATTTCCGGTCTAAATTTTTTGTTAATAAAGGGAACATAAAGATAAAATTTGTGCCAAAACGCATAACAAAATGGCACGAAAGGGAACGTTACCTGGTGAATTTTAAAAATTCGAAGAAAATAAAATAATGGTCATGCATTAATGCAATTTCAATCTATCAATTAGTTATGACCTACTGCAAGGAGGCATGTTAGTTTACGGCCTAAATTCCGTGTTTTTTTTTATCTCTGGTGGAAAAAATTTCT
>JABUQX010001458.1:0-5000 GCA_015478945.1 Trachelipus rathkii
TAGCCATCCTTCTAGGGTTGTTTAACAACTTCCACATATAATATGTGTCCAGTGCTTTATCTTAGTCACCAATAGGCATCCCAAAGTAGAACCTGTACGCTAATCCAATACTTGGTTCCTTTCACAATTTGGTGGAAATGTGCTTAAAACTAACATAATATCCGCACATATAACAAAATGAATCTGCCAACGCTTTTACACTGTCTACTTGCAATTTTATAAATGTTTATTAATTATTACAATATTCTGAAAATTATAAAAGAATATTTAAGGTTTGTTTACCACCTACTTTCATTATATCATTGGCAATAGAATGTATTACACACACACACACATACACCACAACATACACAGCACACATATATATATTATATATATATTATATATATATATATATATAATATATATATCATATAACTATTATATATATATATATATAGTATATTATACTATTATATAATATATATATATATATATAATATAATAATGTACCTAGTTTAAGTTCTTAAGCATGCAATCACCATAAAAACGTTAGTGGCAACTGACTTTTACTCAGGCGATGCCGGTAACGACCTACAAAAGAGAGATGCCAATCATTACTTTATGCGTCGTCAACATAAAAACGCGTCGATGCTAGAGAGACACGTAAAAAGCATATTTGGGAATCTGTATAAAAAAACTGTATATAAAACAACTAAAGAATTCAGAAGAAACCAAAAAAAATTTTTAAATGTTTATTGATTTCATTTCATTATTATTAAATTATTATTATTATTACTAAGAATATTTGATTATTATTAATTATATTTTGTTATAATTATTGCTTATATATTATATTAATAAAGATTATTATTATGCTAAAATAATAATAAATGAATGAATGTATGGCAAAATAAAATCTATATATATAGTTTATATATATATAGTATATATATATATATACTTATATTATTATATATATATATATATAGTATAATAATATATATATATATGTAATATATATATATCTATATAATATATATATATATATATATATATATTATAGATTTATATATATATATATAGTTATATAAATATAGTATTTATACATACTATGCGAATTTATATATTTAGACCATACTTTATTAAGATAAAATCAACAATTTACAAATAATCTTCTCTTTAAATTATTATTGTTTTAGGGTAAATTATTAATTTTATTGACTTACTTTTTCAATTTCTAATAAATTATGAATATAAATATATATATATATAAATATGATATATATATATATATATATATATATATATATATATATACGTATATATAATTATGTAATATATATTAATATATATTATATTATATATATATATAGAATATATATATATATGTTATATATCTATATATATATATATGTAAGGTATATATATTATATTATATATATAATATATATAGTATATTATATATATATATATATATATAATATTATATATATATAATTTTAAGTAGTACATAATATATATATATTATATATAGTATATATAATATATATATCTAGCCTATAGAGTATATATATACTATATATATAAATATATATGATAATATATTACTATATTATAATAATATTAAAAATATATATAATCATATATATATATATAATAATTAAATATATAATCTATATATATATAGTATACTAATAATTATATTATAATATTAATATATATATAGAAGGTAAGATAAATGGAAATTTCATTCTCTATACTAACGTAGAGTATATAAGTAATATATATTAAATATATATAATATATATAATAGTATATTTTATATATATATTATATTATATAGGTATATATAGTAGTAATATATATAATATATATAGATATATATACTATATATAGTATAAGGTTTTATAAATATTATATGACATATAATATAATATATTATACATATATATATATTATATTATATATGTTATATGGTATATATAGTATATAATAGAAAATAGTATAATAATATCATGATAAGTATATGGGAGGATGCCCTGTTAGTAACATATAACACAATTTAACTAAAATAACGATACTTATCGCATTAGCTAAAACTTTGAAAAATATCTTGTGATACAGTAAAATTGTGTTTTCACAAGCTATCGCCATACGTCTTCGCAGGTATGAGCATTCTTGAAATAAAAACTGTCTTCTGCGTAGATAGTAGAGGAACTGGAGCTGCATCTTTTCTGTGTTAGCCGTTGTTTTATTAATTTTTGCATGATTGTTTTGCTAGAATATAATTTTGATGTGTAAAATATTGCCGTTTCATTTATTGTAAAGATTAAGGTAATTAAATTTATTGTAATTAGATACTGTTTTTTAATGCAAAAGATTGCTGATAATTTTTTTTTGCTGTTAGTCTGATACGTACAAGATGATGAGTTGCATAGTTTTCTATATTGTATTTTATGGTTGAGATCTCTCTTACTATTGCTCAGTTAAGTGCGGCAATATTTGAGTTATGCGGATACAAGTCAGCTTATGTTGGTAAAGTGCCGTTCTCTTGAAATCTATACGTTTCCGCCGAAGTAAATTTTCTGGGCAGTTATGACACGGGATTTTATAGATGCATCTGGTGTGATGCATTTTTAATTATTGTTTTCGTAGCTTTTTCAGTGGTAATAATGCGTTTGATAGGTGTGGTGAGTGATATTTTTTGGAAATTAATTTGCTTAGGTTTTTTATATAGTGGGTAAGGTTACAGGTTGGAAGTGATGCTATCCTGGGCTCTGCGATTGCGTGCAGTGATAATGCTATTTTTCTTTTGGCTTATTTTTTAAGGCTTTGGAAATAATGTGGTTCGGGTACTGTAACTTTAGGAAAGTTGTGAATAAGAAATTGTACTCATTATAATCTATAAAATCCCGTCCGTAGCTGCCACAACAGGCAAATTTACATTGGGGAACTTTACGATTCGAGAGACCCAATGACCTAATTTCAATAACCATACCTGATAACCTCATTCCCTCACCCCATCAACTGATTCATGACCAAATCCAAAATAGAATATAGAAAATATGCAAGCCTATCATGTACGTATCCAAAATAAGACAAAGAAAATTATAGAATCTTGTTTTAAAAAGACAGTATCTATTACAATAAAATAAAAGGTGAAATATAATATATGAGTTAAACGCAAAATTTAATCATGTCAAACACAATATTCTACAAAAAAAAATCCTGCAAAAAATAAAAAACCAACAACCACCCAGATTCTATTGATGCAGCTCCAGTTCCTCTACTATCTACGCAGAAAACATTTTTATTCCAAAAATCTCACCTGAAGAGGCCGCGCGTAATGCCGGCGAAAGCTTGTGAACAATTTACTGTAAATAAAGATATTTTTCAAGTTTTACTAATGCATTAAAGTTTTATTTTATTAAGTGATGTATTATGACTAACAGTGATCATGCATATAAATATAAAGGTTTACTGAATCTAAATTTTGGCCATATATATAATATAATATATATATTGATTATATAATATATAGGTATAAATTATAGAGAATAGTAATATATATGATATATTACTTATATATATAATATATATATATATATATATATATATATATATACGAGGAGCGAGGGGACAATTCATTATGCATCTATCATCGCATTTTTTCCATTTTTGTACACGTTCTTACCTTTGTCTCTTTTTACATATTTTGAACTTTATTTAAAAGCGAATTATATTTTAAAAACAGAATTTTCTCTACATTTTCACCATTAAATATATTGATCTTATTATCATATACTTTACGTTCACCATCAAACAAATGTTTACTCGGGATACTACAGGTAGAACAAGGTTGAAAACGATAAGCGATTACAATCTTTTTTTTCCCCTCAATTATCTTCAATAATTTGAGAGGTTTAGCGTCATTGTGCTCTTTTTTATAATTAGGAGACACACAAAAAAGCTAGATATATGTATTAGTCATTCTTTTATTTATTTTCTCATTTAGTGTCAGAGCTTCAACAGCATTTGTAATGAACTAAATATCTGTTAGCATGTTCGGATTTACTTTCTGATCTGAATTTTAAAACTAGTTTAAACTATAATAAACATCTAATCGAACCGTAGTGCTTTGTCTTGCGAATCCGTTGCTTTCCCGATTGTTAGCAATATTCGAAATAATATATATTCTTTCACCTTATTTTGCAACTGATAAACAGTACAAAACTGCGATAATTAAAGAGATGATCGAGTTTGGTTTGAAGAGAAGTAATGATTTAAAATATAAACATCATCACCTCTGTCCTTATTTCCAGCTGATGGGATCTTCAATATGATTATATATACTGATATATATATATATATATATATATATATATATAAATATATATATAGAATAAATATATATATATTTTATATATATATAATATGTAATATATATATATATATCTATCTATATTATGTGTGTGTATGTGCATGTGTGTCAGTTTTCATATTTGTCAAAAGACGACTTAAATAAAGAAATTGTATTATTATTATTATTATTATTATTATTATTATTATTGATTATTATTATTATTATATTTATTATTATATATTTACTTATTATATATTATTTTAGTTATTATTAGTTTATCTATTATTAATTATTATTAATTTATTGGTGGCAGTAAGGTTGCGAATAGAGGGCTGCACACGGTGGCATACAGGAAACACTGATGAGAGAGAAAAGGAGACTTTCCATTGAAAAAGGAATTACTGAAGCATGTTTATTCGAAGCCAAATTTTCGCAAAGGGAAAATTATGTTGAATTTAAAGGGTCTACTTAACCGTGAAATGAAGATCAGCTGTCAAGGACAGGCAACCGTTCGTCAAAATGCCTTGTCAAAAGAGAAGTATTTAAGGGCATGTTCAAAAGACCCATTGGGCAAACACAATGGAAAATAATGGGCAAAGAAAAATTTCATAATTAGAGATTGGGATTTTATTTGATGTTAAAATTCGGATTATTT
>JABUQX010001458.1:7500-30000 GCA_015478945.1 Trachelipus rathkii
TGTATAATATATATATATAATATATATATATAATATTATATATATATATATATATATATATACTATATATATATATATATATATAATATATATATATATGTATATATATATATATATATATATATATATAGGTATATATAATATATATAATATATATAATATATAATATATATATATATATTATATATATATAATATATATATATATAATACTATATAGTATATATTATATATATATTATATATATATATAATTATATGGAACTTGCATTGGGCAAACTTCACAGCGTATTAGGTTGGGAAACATTTCTTTACACGCTGTTGCTAACTTTTCAATTTCACTTACACAATTCTCTGTCGTAATCTCTGACCATACACTGAAGTGCTTCTGGCACGTTTTGCAGGCACTCCACTCTTTTCCTCTTCTTCCACATATACTTCACAAGATTACATAACAATCGAACACTCTTCTTTTATCCAGACTTTGAAATCGCAAATCTCACTGTCTCGGAGATGGTTTAAGGGAGGAGCACTAAACTGTCCTCGTCCACCCCACAATCATCACTTGGTGATTTGTGGCCTCTGGTGATGGGATTGATGCCACCAGAGACTTGGCACTCACTTGTCTTGGACAGGAGTTCTTCTTTCTTATTTAAGTTTCTGCAATATTCGTGGGCTTTCTACTCCAATTTTATTAATCGTCGAACACCCCATTTTTACACTAGTACTAGTCACATGCTTTGACTTTTAGCCGAAAGCCATGAGTTTGGGCGTTCCAGTGTTAGCAGAACGTTTTCTTTTCCCTTACTATCTCTATCTAATTTTTTTCAAACTAATAGTAGCGATGTTGGGCATAGGTGGTCACACATGCTATCTGTCCAGGAGTCTGTAGGAAGTTTTAGTAATTTTGCCCTTTGATTTTGCCCATAACTACTAATTAAAATTTTTTTCTTATCGTCGCTTAGACGTTTACTCAGACAATCCTAATTGATTGGCTAGGTAAAACTTCAAAAGAGAGCATATCTCTCTTCTTCTTTATCTGAAATCATGATTTTGAGAGGCCATTGTTCATCACAGCTAGAAGCTTTCCTCTAGTTCCCATGATATGGCTTTGATAATTCGCAACCATTTGTCCATTCAAAGCAAATTTGAGTTTGATTGGTGTAGTGCAGCTTCTACTCATATCCTTAGTTCATCTGAAGAAGCCTAACTTACTACGCATTTCTTACCTTCTCAATCCATGGCTTATATAATTGCCAAACTCTTTTTACTTCTGGCTCCTCTGACTATATTCTTATTTTTGAATCCGTTTTCAGCCTCTTCAAGGTTCCACAGGAAGAGTATGCAGACCTTTTAGAAACTACTAGTCTTTCACTTCCGAGTAAGGAGTGCTCTTACAAGGAAATCTCCTTCACTTTTCATCTGACCTCTCGACCCTCTGACCCTCTGACCCTCTGACCCTCTGACCCTCTGACCCACTGACCCCTGACCTCTGACGCCTCTGACCCTCTGACTCTGACCTCTGAGCCCTTGGTGCTCAGCTCTTCGACATCTCGATGAATTTTTTCTATTCGCTATATGTATTTATTGATAGTGGTCGATTGAGTCTGTTCTCCTTCCGTATATATATTGCTCTTTCGTTGGCCATCTCTATTATTTCCTTTCCTTTCGTTCAATAACAGCCGTGTATAAGGTCGAATCATTTGATGTGAATTTCGTTTGGCTTTTTTTTATCCAACTAATGTGATTGTGTTGTAGACCTTTTAGCTTTTATGACATTAGAAAAGAATTAAGAAACATTGTTGCCATAAGAAAGGTTTTATTCTTTCAAAAGTTTTCAGGAAAATCTCAAAGACTAGAAAAGGGAATTTTTAATTAAGATTTTTGAGTAATAAAAAGTTCATTTCACCTAACCAAGTTTAGTTGTTAAAAGTTAAGCAAGGTTAATAATAAAAAAAAAAACTTTAAGATAAAACGTTCCTTCGGTAGAACTTTTTCAGGTAACACTTTTTAGACTTTCGGGGGGATATAGTTATATATAGTAGTATATTAATATATATATATATAATATATATTATATATATATATATATTTATGATATATATATATATATTAGTATTTCATATATATATATATATAGTAGTATATATATTATATATATTATATAGTATTATACTATTCTCAGCAGAATTAACCGCACCAATGAAACGAAGGAACATAGGTGAATATTGAAACGACATTAAGGATTAGTATATATGTTAATATAAAGAACATGATTATACATATAGGGAGGACAATGCTATGGCGGCTGTTGAAGCGCCACGGGAATCACGGAACACAGGTCCCATATCCGAGGAGCAATACTGCCATTAATATGCGGTGTCCTGGGTGCTTCTAACCTTGCATACTATGTCCTCAATAACTTGTGTAACTCCCTGCCATTGATGACAGCTTCACAAACTTCAATGCATGCTAGAATGAGTGTTCTGTATGGGCGGGTTCTGTGAGCTCCCTTCCATAAACGTACACAGTCGACTCGGGTTCAAAAAGGCTTTGTGGTGGGTGCTCTAGCCGTTTCAGCCGCCTTTACAGTATATCCTAGACATGCTTCGTGGGGTTGTGAGGTCCGGGACTGTAGAGGCCAGTCTAACGTCCCAATCCGGGCCATCTGAGGTAGTCGGTAACACACCTTGTAGCATGCTGGCGGGCGTTGTAATGCGTGATCACAAGGGGACAAATGGTAGGACGTATGACTCCAGTATATCCGTGATGTATCGTGGGCCTGTTAGGGACCCCATTGAACACATGTAACTCTGTTCGAACAGTGTACGATATTCCTCCCCACACCATTACCAACCCATTACCGTAGGGTGGTATCTAGTGCATAGTGCATACCGCTAATCGCTCATTATGTCGCCGGTAGACTCTGGAACGTCTGTCGGTGCTGTATAAATTGAAGCGGAACTATTCCGTCAAGAGAACATGTGACCAATACTCCTGCCGTGAATGCAAGTGTTAGCGAGCAAAACGAAATCTGGTTGTACGGTGATCCCTAGTGAGGGGGGTCCCTCTAGCGGCCCTCAGCGGGTGGTACCAATATTCTGCGAGGCGTCGGCAAGTGGTATCCGTGCTCACACAGGTACCATACACAATCTGAAAACTGGGCCTGATAGTCACGTGGTGTGTTGTTTGGCTATCACGGCATACCCTCAGCCGAAGATATCTGTATTAGAAGGCCATTGTTACACGTGGCCTGCCTTGGCCATACCGCCTGGCGTGGTCATGTGTCATTTCGTACCCCTGTGCCACTTTTGCAATGGTGGAATGGGCCACCCCGAATCGTCACCCAATTCGCGTTGGCCGTACCTATCTGCTGACAGTGTGATGATTGCGACATGCACATCGTGTGTCAAACGACGCCGTAACCTCTCCGTAGCACTTACTCAAACGTTAACTGTGGAATAGTCTTGAAGGACACTGTACATTTGACGTAACCTATCCAGACATGGGAAGTAGCGATTTGGTTGGTTCGACCTTTTTCCGTATAGCGTCGATATCGCACCACAGGTCCACCCAGCACCGCTAACCAGAAATGTGTGGGTAGGTACTGGCACGAACCTAACAGCACTGGCACACACAATGGCCTACATGCTCGCCGGCCCCACCGATCAACGATTCTGTAGGAGGTGCGTTAGTTTTGCTGAGTTGTATATAATAATAATACTAAATGAAACAACTTTTAAAATTGAAAATTAGTAATTGATATAATAATAATAATAATAATAATAATAATAATAATTATTATATTATATAATATATTATTATATACTGACCCGCTCATAAGTGTATACTATACTATTATAGGATATATGTATACTATATATATATATATAACTTACTATATTATTACTATAGTATAGCCTATATTAGGATTATATCCCTCACCAGATGTATACCTACTAACTTGTTTTGCAGTCTGGTGCAGAGCTGCTAGCAACCCAACGAAGAATCCTAAGCCAGCTTTTCCGGGGAAGAAACGCCCCTCCCTTATCGTCGACACGTCGCTCACTGTCTCTTCATACACTCCTCACATTTACTATCATTGAAGGGGTTATTCAAGATCAGAACCTAACCCTTTCAAATTGGTGACCACAGATCAACCTAAGCCTCACCTCTAAATATATATATGATGAGATTATAGAATTATACATGTAACGTCACCCACATATCATAATAATATCATATATCATATATATTATTTATATCGTATATATTATATATATATATAGATAGTCCGCTATTATTTTCACCAAAACGAATTTCAAACCATTAAATATTTAATTAGCCTCGACTCAATTCTCGGTGCAAGATATCTCTTCCATCTTCTCTCTCATATTTCTTAATATTTTTTTTTTATATTCAAATTACTAATACTTTTCAGATTGTAAATACTCCATAATAATCTGATGTTAAAAAAAAATTTAGAAAATTAATTAGATAGTATATTAAATAGATATATTAACTTTAAAAAATTAGGTCGTCCTTAATTAAAAACAAAATCCTCACTTCAGTATTACAACACCAGCACTGTTTAAAATTAGAGTTTTCATTTCACACGGCCCCGGCTATGAGATGCCAAGATACAAGATTCCTAACCTAACTGAATGATCGGGTTCCTCAGTTTGGACAATATTTGCCAAAAATTAGTTATCTTCTGTATATGTGGCTGCTGAAGAGAATTGTGACATTCTAGAGCTTTGCAATTAGGAGGTATGATGTAAAATGGCTAGAATCTACCAGAATATACCCTCATGCTTCAGATTATACGTTGGAACAAGACTGTTCGCGTATATGACCTCCCTTCCTAATTGTTAAGTGGACTAATCCGCAGTCACCGCGTACTTATACATCGCATACTCAGTCACGTGTATGTAGCCATACAAGGTAATCGCGATCACTCTCCTTTAGAATTTAAAATATTTCCCAATTTTGCTTCGCTCACCTCCCCCATATACACTATAAATCTAAATCTTAAAACTGTGGAAAGTTACGTTTTTAAATACTACGGATCATGTTAATCGGCACGGAAATTTCGTAACTCATGTGCCAGAAAGGCAACCTCATATATAAAAATACCCTTAGGAGCTGTTAATTTAGCTGAGATTTGTCTTTAAATTGCTGAAAGTAATTACCGAATATTTGAGTCAATAATTATAATTCTGCCTCAGCAATAAAAGATAAAGAGGTCTTGATGTTAAAAATCAGGAAATTCAAGATTTTTATAAAATTAACTATACCAGGTATGGTACCGAAATTTTGTTTAATCCCTCTGTCAAAAAAGAGACCTTCTACCTAATTATAGTTGTTTTATAAAACTATGAGGAATCAACAGCAACCAAAATTTGTCGGTCAATTCTACGCACGCATGTAGCGCAGTAAAATAGTAGATTTTCTGAGACACTGGTGTGAAATTTGTGTTATCCTGCATATTCTTTCGATATGCCCAAAATGCCAATTGAATATTATTTTGCTAGCTACAGTCAACAGTGCCATTTACTCACTCTCGGCCCCGTGTTTAGAGTTGATATATCCGCACAAATCCTTATCACAACATGATCTTCAGGACTTTAAAAAGAAGGAAAGCGAGTCGGTCCACATACCCTATAAGAATATAGGTTTGAATCTCCTGACATCATTTAACCAAAACATCTTTTATCAAATAAGAAGTTGACGGAGTAGGTTTAAGAGAGCGCTAGACTTGTCCACAGTTAAATTTGAGAGTCATTATCCACTACTTAGTTTGAGTGACACGAAGAATCGGGAAAACGGGATGGTAAATTCAGAGAGAAAAACTCTGCCGATTACGCGCTTTAGCTCATCAGTACTATAGCCATTATAAGTGCCGCCGCTGCACTGGCGATGGCGCGCGGGACTACATAGACCACGTACATAGTAGAGAACGGTCGTGCCCGTCCACCCGCCGCGGGGCGGCCCCCTTCTCTTGTTGCTTGTATTTTGCTTTTGGAGCTATTTAATATAGGTATCATTTTATGTATATCTCTTTTGTACCATATTTATCATCATCCTCCTGCATCTCAGTAGTATCCATGCTCAGTTTCGTCTTTCGAGCGAAGGTGCGCCACCATGGAGGGCAGGATTAGCTGAACCTCTTGGGAGGAGTAGGCGTTGTCCCCGCAGCAAAGTGGCACCCGATCTTCCAGCCTTGTTAGCAATCGCTTGGTATGACCGGTCTCTGCATCTCACAACCCGGACCCTTCAGAGATGAAATGGTAAACTGTTTAAGCTCGGGAGGTCTTGAAAGTGACGAAGGTGCACCCGGAGTTCTTCTGGGTGTGTGGCGTGGCACCATGGCACACTTTCACTGCATAATATATGGTCAATCATTAATTCGTACCCCTGGTTTTTTAATATCATTCTTCGAGAAGAATTAAATAAATTGTTGAATATAGAATATACATCTTCAAATGTTTTTAATTCTAGAAATTTATCGAAATCATATCTCTAAGTCCTTCGAAACCTGGGCAAGGACCCCACAAAGTAATTCCTTGCCCGAAACCTAGTCGCTAATAATTATTTAAAACTGTTTAATCGTTATTGGTGATACTAGCTATTATATAATATATCATATATATACTATATATATAATAATATCTATTACCCTAACCATATACTATATCGTACGTAGCGCAACAGCCCTCACTCTACCTAACACTATCGGAGGAGGAATAGGTTAATGCACTCACTATTAGTTAGTATTAGTACCTGTAGGTAGAGACACTATATAGTAATACATATATTCTTTGGATATCAGTAGTATAAGTAATAGTAGACATCTAGCTTATCTATACCTAGTACCATATACCTATCATATATAATAAGCTTTACATATATAAATATGTAAATTAATTATATATTAGATATATCTAGTGTCGAGAAAAATATAAATCAAATATTTTGACAGATTTCTCATCTTATAATATATATATATATATATATATTAAAGATGATAGTAAATATATTATCAGGTAGTTATATATTATATATATACTATGTAAAATATTGACATAGTATACTATAATATATTGATATATATTATTAAGTATAGTTTATAATGAAGAGGAGATCGTCGTTAAGAAGTGGCCGTTACCTAAGTGAAATGGATATAATAAGTATGTTATAGTGTGGCGGCGCGACTGTATAAGTAATTATTTCTAGTATAATTAAGATAGACTATCTATATTAGTATATAATACTTAATAATAATAATATCGCGGGTCCCCGTACATGACTACATAGTTATAATAATAATATATATACTTGGCCCACCTTATATTTCATTAAAGTATATAAACTTATATTATATATTATATAATACATATATACAATATATAATATATATATATATATATATATATATATACTTATATAGTCTATATAAATATATTAATATATATTTATTATATATATATAATCATTATGTATATATATATATACTATATTATATAGATATATATGTATACCCTTGTATACTCTTTTCTATGTATGTGTAATGTATACCCATGTATATATCTCGTATATACTGAGGTATGAATATATTTTATATTATTAGTATAGTCAAGTAACGATTAATATTGGGCTAACTTGCAAGCGGCTAGCTACAGGTGAGTAGCGTACTATGGCTATATAATAAGATAGACGGTATATAAATGTTAAGGTATAAGTGATATAAATGGTATAAGTAGGCTATATATTATATAAGATATTGTAAAGCTTAAGGACGTGTCGAGACTTTACTGGTGACCACAGATGATGAGGGATCTCACTAACTACGTCCTACATCTAAGTTGGTAGATCATAAGTTAAACTTATTTTATGAACTGGAGCTAGCTAGTATAAATTGTTAAATTGGACTCTATGAATTGGACGGTTCTACTATGATACCTAAATGAGGATTCGTTCTATGGTAGATTAGTTACGTAGTAGATGTAAAGTAGTTCGTACTCGCGATATTCTAACGGCGGGTGAAGTGTACGTTGTTGTGTTATGTCGGTATGAGAATAGATGAGTTTAGACTTGAGATATAGATAGTAGTATTGCGTTGATGTGAGTAGAGACTGTGTTTGGTGTGCGTTTTGCTCACTTCGCGTGTAATAAAGATTGTTACACGTACAGTTTTCAGAAATAAAACAAAAGAGAAATTACGAAAACCACGAACTATACTGTGTCCCTCCTCCCTCTAATAAGCAATTGAAACCAAATATTAAATTTAAGCTTTAATTATATGAATTAAAATAATACAAATAATAATAATACCTAATAAAATAATAATAGTAAAGCAAAGAATAATATAATAATAATAAGTAATTAATATAATATATATAATAATAAAATAATCATAAAACAATAATATCAATAATAATAATCATTAATAATAATCAATGAATAATAATAATGAATAATAAATAAATAACAATAATTAATGAATATTACAATCAGATAATACAGTAATAAGTATACTTAATAAAGATAATAATAATAAATATAATTAAATAATAAGTATTAATAATAATAATATATAATACTAATAATATAAGTAAAATTAATAATAATAATAATAATAATAGATAATAATAAAAATTATAATAATCATAAAATAATAATGCATAATAATAATTAAATAATAATAATAATAATAATAATACATAATAATATAATTAATACTAATAATTAAAGGAAAGCTGATAAAAAAAAAATCAGTTTACATACTTTAAACCTTTTTTATAGAATAAAAAATCAATTATTTGATCGTTTTGAATTTTTTTGATTTTTTAGTTTCAATTTGCTTTTTCAACTATTCTTTATCTAACACCAATGGAGTAAATAATCTTTCATTATTCCCTAATCTCATATAATAAGCTTAGTAAAGTATAGATTCAATATTGTCTATTTATTTTTAATCGGCCCAAATTTTATAATCATATAATATATAAGTATTATATTATGAGGTTATAAGTATCCTATATAGTCTATATCTATATATATATAATATAAATATTATAGATTAGATAACGTATAAATATATAGGTTCTATACTAATATATATATATATATATATTAATAGATATAAAATGTATATTATATATATATATATACTACTGAGACTTTTACATTTCAATTTTCCTTCTTATTAAAAATTGATTTGAAACTAAAAAATGATTGATGATATTTGCTTCTAAAAATAGATGAGATATATGACTTATGCATTTAATCAATTCAGGTGATAACTAAGAATAATTATTAATGTAGAAAAATATTGCCTAAAAAATAAAAAAACATAATAATAATTAAAAATCACGTAAAAAAAAATCAGTTAACATTTAATATCATTGGTTTTTTTTCCCCACATTATGTAAGTATTTTAGGATAATTTATATAAATATGTATATATATATTATATACATATATAAGTATAAATATCTATATTGATATATATATATATATATTATATATATATTATATATAATATAATATATTATACTATATGTATGGTAATACTTATGATTGGCGTCCTTTTTTTACTTTCTCGCCACTGGCACCCCCCTTCAGAGTGTCACATCTCGCTAATGAATACCCCGCCGCCGCGGCAGGCCTCTCCAAAAAATCGCTTAGAGTTTCAAGTGGCTTCTAGAATTGCTGCTGGATGATCTAGGCTTTTGATCACTCTAGAAGGAAGTGACGACTACTGATTTTCGGGGCTGGTTGCATTTTCTGCAGGGATGTTGATTATAGGTCGTGGGTTTAAGCTTTATAACCCATATTATGTGTAAGTATTCTGCAGTTTGGGTGGTTGACTTGAGCAATCTTCTAGTTGGCCAAAAAATGATTGGATGTTAAAGGAATAGACGTCAAAATTCAGGTTATGCTAATTCTTGGTGGAAATAGTGTCATTTATTACATTTGTTTGGTGTCGTTTCTTTAAAATATATATTTTCGGTGAAGTGTGTGTGTGTGAATGTGTATGTTGTTTTGTTATAAGAATGGATGGTTGGTGATATGCCCTTGTCCGGGTGTGACCTGGGTTATTATATTTGAGCGTTTGAAATATATGATAGATGCTTGTAGATTATGTGATATATAGGATAGCTGGAGGAGATGAAGGATGTTCTTTTTAACGTATGCGTTCTAAGTAGATTAGTAAGAGTTGTGAAAATCGCAATGAGGCACATGGGTGTTTGGATTTACAGGGATGTGTCTTATGTTTGTTATTAGCTGGATAATCTTATATATTATCATATATATATATATATAATATATATATATATTATATCTATATATATTATACACTATAAAAATTTAAAACAGTGTTTGTCTTAGTTAGTGGAATATAGTTTATTATATTTATATAAATTATATTGTAATATTCATTATAACTATATTAGTTAACGGCAAAAAATGGAACTCCATATAGTATAAATATTAGTATATTAAGTAGTATATATATACTATATTAAATACTAATGTATCTAAGTATCTACCATGACTAATGATTGGTTTACACGGTGATGCTAGGTAATTGGAGTGTAGTAGTGTATTATGTAAGTATCTTTATAATATAGCATATATCACTAAGATTGATTGATTTATATATTACCTATTATATATACTATTATACTAATTAGGCGGTATCATGTAGAAATAGGACATGTAGTATATTCATTGATAAATATCGCCAACAATAGATTATATATTTATTATTGTGTGTAATGCCAATTATGATGATTAAGTTGTATATAATAGATATAGTTATTACAAAGCACTCGGATCTCTAATAATGTATGAGAGAACAATTCTAATTCATACAAATAATAAAAGTGCATTAGTATCAGGACCAGGCTAATATTTAAGTAGATAATTGGGTTACCATTGTTGTAACTCATTGAGAGATTATAATATGATGCTAGATTTCTTTTCAGAGAGAACAGCCAAATTACCCATATAGGCAACAACAAGAAAATCACGAACAGTAAATATAAAAAACGGCGTAACCTCAAGGAGCAATCCTATCGCCTACCTATTCAACTTAATCACTGCGCCTGACCTCAAACGGCTAATACATAACCACTACAGATATCACAACCTGCGCAGATGACATCAAGTTAGTCTACACACCCACCAGAACCTAGAAACTGTGATCAAGGTTATATTGACCTATTGGATCAGTAATTAGTTTGACACAAAATAACTTCATTCACCCTTTAAAATCCTCAATTCGATGTCTCGGGCATTTAGAAAAGAATCAAACTTACACTACAAAAATAAGCAGAAATCTCAATAAACAACATAGCTTATCCCACTAAACCAACGCCTTAAATTTTTGGAGTAACACTGGACACACATCTAACCTTCAAAAAAACATGAACATACATAACATTAAACCAATGCGAAACATGAGGCAAAACTAGTCAAAATAACCCTAATAGGAGCCTAGCTTACAATTTTATATTTTAACTCTTTATCAAGATCTTCTAATACGTCTCTCACTATCTCTCTTTTATTGTACCTACTAGGTACTGATGTGCGTTGTCTTTATCCTTCTATATTTATTTTTTTAACTATATATATTATATTATATTAGTTAACAACCTCTAGTTTTATTTAGGTTTTTCTTATTTTAATGTATTTATTCAAGTATTTGTAATTTTATTATTGTGTATATGATTATATATGTATAGGTATATTGGATCGAATAGATGTATATTTATTATTTATTTTTATTTTTTAGTTTATTATTTTTTTATTTTTTTATTTATTTTTTTTTTATTATTTTTTATATTGTTATATAATATATCTTTTATATTATTATCATAGTATATAGTAGTAATTATATATATAGGGTGTCTAATCTATAGTAATATATATATATTATAATATATATAGTAATAGATTCAAGACTATGTATTAGGTGATATGTTTAGTAGTATATATAGTAATAATAATTCACGTAGTATATAGAGTTATATATATATATTATATATAGGTATATACGTGAGTCGCTTAGATATCTATCTAGGCGTTATTTGATCAGTATATATATACTGATGTTGGAGTATATGTTTAAAATCAAAATAGCTTTAGGACGCTAATAGTAATAAGGTACATGCGAAGATGATTACATTGCCTTAATTAAAAGAGACTAGTGGATTTCTTTTTGAATAGACAAGAAAATTAAGTTCTTAGATAATTTATATTCAGACATGAAATCAGTATAATAAGAAGGTATGGTACCAATCAAGGCTTTCGACTGAATTCTAGGGCCTACTTTCAGACTCACTGCTGTTTAATACAGCGAGCTGGAAGGAGGTAGGCCTGATGAATTCAGGGTCGAGAAGCTTTTATGCCTACATAACAATTAATTAACTTATGATATAAATCTAATAGAATATCACTTGTATTATCGCTCTATTGCACGAATAAGAAATTCCACTAGTCTCTTTTAATTAAGCATTGTAATCATATATTATATAGTATATATTATATATAATAATATATATATATATCTATAATATATATATATATACGATATATATATAAT
The DNA here is from genome assembly GCA_015478945.1 of Trachelipus rathkii. Classification (NCBI taxonomy): domain Eukaryota; kingdom Metazoa; phylum Arthropoda; class Malacostraca; order Isopoda; family Trachelipodidae; genus Trachelipus; species Trachelipus rathkii. The sequence continues at coordinate 20,112 of JABUQX010001458.1, forward strand.
ATTATATAGGTTACTATATATATTTTGTAATAATATCATATATAGAGTTAAGCTGTTAAACATCGTGATGTATGTGGATAAAATATAGTGAATACATATGTTGTCATGGGAGAATTTAAGTATTAGAGTTAGAGTGAATCGAATTGGAAGGAATCAGCAGGCTAAAGACTATCGTCCTACATAGAGCAATACCCACTTAACAGCGTTATAGCACCCTAACATTAAATCTTGCCTCATTGCACGACTTCTCACCAGAAAGCAACACCTTACCTCTGGTGTTTAGAATTACTCCATGACTTGGTCCATCTGTAGCTAACATTAATTACAATATTCACTATTTAGTCTTGAAGACAATCCTAATTCTCAGTCACAAGTCCCTGTTACTACCACTGATTTTCTCTTTGCACATAATCTAAACATGTAAAGATTGGTACGTCTTTCTATCTCCTTTTTTACTACGTGACGAGTGCTTCGTCTATGTTTCTCACGTCCTAATTTGCCTTTTCAAGCCTGAACTTGATTTTCTATTAGCGATATATCCTAGCGTGCACTTTCTAAAAACTTGTCTATTACCCCCTCATATCATCATATAGGGGGCCTTGATATGATATCCTAACATTAGCGTACTCTACAATCCCCTATCAACCGCTCATTATTCGGAACTCTTTCTCCCTCTACCCTCAATTAGCTCTCAACCACAATTAGAAAATATCTATTCATAAAACTCTACTTTTCACTTCTTTCTGATACCACTGCCCTCATTAAACAAAAGATCCTGTACAACCTACATATTGCCACTTCAACTATGATACTGTCTCGCGGCACACCCTTAATGACTGTTTCCTAATGTATGTTATCATCAATGATATACAGATTCCAAGTGTAAAGATTTCGCGAACTAACCCATCTAGTCTCAGATTGGGGAAAACCCTATATGTTGAGCTAACCGTGACCTCTATCAAACACAGAGCACAATGGGAGCCTTGCTCCGGTGAGTAATTATCTAAAATGTCTGTTGCCTCGGTGACACTCCATCGCGCTAGCTTCACATTATCCAGTTAACATAAGCTAAATGAACCGTATCCCATGTACAAAAATTACAACAAGCTCCAAACCATCGAATTTTTTTGCATTATTAATCTGTCAAGATAATATTCAATAAAATCAGAAAAAGGTGATGAACAACATTGACATAATGACTAGTAGCGAGGGAGATTTGTGTACCGCACCCAAATTATATTTCTTTGTGAAGATATATTACAATTTCTCCGCATAAATTTTAATGTTATTATTAAAGGTTAGATTGCATAGATCGAGGGTTGGGGCGCAGGGCCGGAGTATCTGTAACGATCAAGCCCATGAATGTATTTAAATAGCTTATAAATGTAAAATTTTTAATTTCAAATGGTTTAAACCTTTTAGAGCATTCTATGTGAGTTGATGCGCGTGTCATGAGGCGAACAAGACCGCTCCAAGATGTAAAGTACTAGAGATTTAGTAGGGGGTAGGTAGATATAATAGTGTAATAGTATTATATCTATAAAATTATATATATATATGTATGATTTTTAATAGTATTAATATTATAGTATATAGTATATAAATATTATGTATATATTATATTAATATTAATATTAATTTATATTATATATAACGTAATATATTTGATCAGTTTGATTCGTGAAACTTTAAAACATTGATTTCTTGCGGGTGTGGGGGGGGGGGGGTATATGGTGAGGGGATGGTTCGTTTCTTTGGTTGTAAAGAACTCCGAGGCTTTTCGTTTGGTTTTTTGATATTGATCCAGGGGTTTAGGAATGCTCTTAATTTCTTGATGAAGAAGTAGAAGGGTATGAAGGATGAGACGGTGACACAAAATAATAACTAGTTCCAAAGTATTCCTAGCTTGTGATCTCGGGGGGGGGGGGGGGGGGTGATGGGGGGGTGGGTGGTGGGCGGGGGGGTTGGGCTTCGGTGGGTTGGTGGTTGTTGGTTGTGTGGCTGGGGGGGGCCTGGGTGGGGGGTGGGGGGTGGGGTGTGGGTTGGGGGGGGGGGGGGCAGGGTTGGGGGGGTGGGGGGGGGGGAGTGGGGTGGGGGGAAGAGGGGGGGGGTGGGGGGGGTGGGGGGGGTGTCGGTCGTGGGGATTTCTTTTTTTGTTTTTCAATTTCGTTTGGGGGTTAAAATAGATTGTGGGGGTGGGGGGTGGGGGGGGGGGGGGTCTGGTGTTGGGAGTTTCTGGCTGTTGGGTGGGGGGGGAAGTGATGGGGGGCGCGGTGTGGGGAGTTTGTGTGGGGTGGGGTGTTTATGTTGGAGGGTTGGCTGGGGGGAGGGGGGGGGGGGGGGGGGAGGGGTTGTGTTTGTGGGGGGGGGGGAGAGACCGGTGTTGGGGTGTGGGGTGGGGGGGGGTGGGGGGGTGTGTGTGTGGGGTGTGTTGTGTTGTGGGGGGGGGGGGTTTGGTGGTGGTTGGGGTTGTGGAGGGGTGGGGGGTGTGGTGTTTGTTCAATCCTGGTCTAAAGGTCAGGTATTTCTATTAGGGATGATTGTGTTACATGGTTGAGGAGGAGGGGTGGTTGAGGGGTGAGGGGGTGGTGAGGGTTAGGTAGGAGTGATATAGAGTTATTAATGGGTTATAGGTAGGAGTTTAGTATTTATAGTAGGTAGGTGGAGTAGGGTGGTGGGGGGGGGGGCTGGGTGAGTACTATAGGGAGGGGGGTGGTGGTAGGTTGTAGTGGAAATAGTATATATATGTTAATATATTATAATATATATAAGAGGTAGTAATTATATATAATTATATAGTATATTATGTATGTGCGGTGGGGTGTGTATCTATATAAATATATAGTATATATATATATATATATTATATAGTGTATAATATCTATTATTATAGTTTAATATAGTGAGTTGAGAGGGGTGGTGGAGGGGTATAGTGGTTTAGTAGGGTAGTGATGGGTGGTATGTGTATAGTCATATATATATATATAATAATATATATATATAATATATTATATCATATATATACTAATAGATATATATATATATATATATATATATACATATATATATATCGTAGGAGGCGATTAAATGGACAGTGATGATTGGCTTGGCGATCCTCTACCACTTATATTCATGAAAGAGATGCTAATTGAAGCCTCGGACCTGATCGTGACAGCCGTAGCTACCATCTTCTTGCGAAGTTATATGAATCATATGGGTACATGGAATGCTGGAGGAATAAATGACGAAGAGAAGAGGAGAGAGGTGATGAATGTATTTAGAATTTGATTTTTTGCTGTGACTGAAACAAACATGAACAGTAGTGGTGAAGACGAATGGTGTGGTGTGAAATGGTTGTGTTCTTAAGTGGAGAGAAATGAGAGGGGAGAAAGATTGATTTGATCTTGATGAGTGACTTGTGGCACATAGCTATGGTGGATTTTGTTTGTATAAGTACTAGAATTCTAGTGGTTAAATTTAAGTTTGAGAAGGTCAAGGTATGTGTGGTTGTAACATATGGTCCATCTGAGGATAATGTTCTGGAATAATATGAATGATATTTTTGAGAAAGTGAGAAGTGGTTTCAGATTGATTGTTTTGGGTGACTTAAATGATTGGATTGGTGATCAAAAAGGGATGGTATGACTGTTGTCTTTGAGGTTACGGGCGAATGAGAAGTAATGGAAAGTGATTGATTTATGTGAGAAGAGAAGTATGTGTGTAAGTAATACATTTTTTGAGCACAAGAGTATTCATTAATTAAATCAGTGAGGGGAGTTGGGGTGGGAATATCAGATCATTATGTTCTTTTATGTAAGATTAAGTTAGTGAGGGCATGGATTTAGAGAAAAGAGATAAGGAATGAAGTGGGAAGGATAAGAGTGAGTAGTTTATAGTGAATATAGTGCTTTTTTAAAAAAAGTTTTTTTAAATGCAAGTGCTTTTGCATATAAATCAGTTGCATGTGAACAAAATGAAACTAAACAAATCTGGATGCAAATGAAGGAAGCATTTGTTAGTAATTCAAGAAAAGTATTTGGATGCGCTAAAGTAGGAGGTATGAATGTCATTAGTGAGTGGTGTAATGAAGAGGTGATGCAAGCTGTTAAAAGTAAAAAAAAGAGGCGTGTTGAATGTGCTTTAAAGCAATGATGAGGCTTCAAAAGGAAGGTTTATGGAAATATATAAGGTTGAAAAAAGGAAGACTAAAAGTAGCATTCGTAGGAGGAAAAGAGAGGTAAATGATTGCATCCTTATATAATGGCAAGGAAGATAAGGGGAACTGTAGGAATTATAGGGGAATTAGTTTATTGAGTGTTGTAGGAGTATATTGCTGTAGTTTGGCAAAAGAGCGGGTCGAGGACTGGGGCCGATCTGTGAAGAACAAGGTGCATTTATAAGTGGTAGAGAATGTGTGGAATCAAATCTTCACATTGAAACAAATGATTGAGTAGATGAGAGAGAAGAATAATAAAATGTATTTAGGTTTTATGGACTTGCAACAGGCATATGACAGGATTAATAGGGAAGATAAAAGTTTACAATATGTCAATAGTAGATCAAAAAAAAAACAGAGGGGAAGAGACAAAGAGAAGCAGAGGAGAAATATGGAAGAGAGGTTAAATCTAAGAAACCTTATTCAGAAAGGATCTAAAGATCTGAAAAGAAGAATATGTTTGCAAAATGAAAAACTGAACTGGTTATAAAATATTTTAAATCTAAAAAACTAAATTTTGTAATTTTTATTTAGTTTACAAGCAGGAAGCAAATTATCTGAAGAAGCATCGACTAAACAGAAAGGGTGTTAAAAGTGATGAGAGTTGAAGTTCCCGAGGAAGTGGTCGTAGTCCAGGCTTGGGATATTATTATAACGATATTAATAATCTAAACCAAATTTTAAAGTTTTTATTATACTGGATCCAATGAGTAAATTTGTGTAGTCATAACCAAGGTTGTGGAAGTCGGGTCGGAGTCGAGTCGGAGTCCGCCGGACAGTCGATCGTGGAGTCGGTAGTGTTTGAAGAGAGTGCAGTCGGAGTCGGATCGGAGTCGAAATTTTTGAATAAGGCAAGCGCGCTCAGTCCGGAGTCGGAGTCGGAGTCCGGAGTATATATATATATATATATATATGTGTCTGTGTGTGTGTGTGTGTTTGGTGATCTGTAATATATTTCTGTTCCTGTGTCATTCTTGTTCGGAGCCATGTCTTTATTCGCATCCTAAGCGAGAATGATCTCTCAGCGAAGCTGAGGGAAATTTTGCACTCGTGTCTCGCAACTATTGGGGGGCTTGACCCTTGGTTTGAGGTGGCCAAGCCCCTAAAGCCCCCCTAAATCGGCCTATGTGTACCAGATAAAGAAATTGAAGGGAAGTTCACAATCTGTGGCTATTTTGGAGTTCAGATAATATTCAAAGAATTTAGGATAGTTAATAGAGTTAAGAGATTAATAAACAGAAGAAATTAATTTAATCGTACATTCGCAAAAGAAAACAAGCGTTAAGTTATGTTATGTTATGTTATGTTATGTTATGTTATGCTATGTTATGTTATGCTGTTAGGTTAGGTTAGGTTAGGTTAGGTTAGGTTAGGCTGTTGGGTAAAAATTCATAGCAACCGACTTTGACTGAAAATAGAGGATAGAGACAGAAGGGAATAGAGTACTGGGTTTGCTGTCGGATAGCTCAAGCAATATGAGTTTCTGTCAAGAACAAGAAGTTAGGTCTATAGGAAGAGAGGAGGTGTTCAACAAAGTAGAAATTAGAAATAACACCTTGAATACTATAGATTTTAAAGAAGAAAAAAACAGAGCATCATCAAAACATTCCGGTGTCGAAGTCGTGGCTGCGTCAATACCATCACTGTATATAGTTCAAGTTTCAAATTCTGAACCATTTCGACAAAGGGTGGGGTTGTGGGATGGGGGTTGGGGGTTGTGCTCAACGTTCGTAAATTTCGGGAAGATGTGCTTTCTTTGAAATGAAAATAGAAAACAAACGGGCAGAGATACCGAAAAATACTCGAAATCGACGCATTAGAGTTCGTCAAATGAATGATAATATAATAATTTATGCCCAAATAAAAATCCTTGGATTGCGAGGCCAAAACCCAAAGCAAAATTGGAAGGAAATGTATCCTCATAACATCACTTAATGAAATTTTAATATAGAAAATAACCCATCGTAAAATTATTAAATGTAATTATTAAACGAAATATACGGTATGTATTCGCATTATCAATTATAATAGAGAATATATATTTTTATAGCATTCATATAATATAAATATATATATATATATATATATATATATATATATATATATATATATATATATATATATATATATATATATATATATATATATATATATATATATATATATATATATATATATATATATATATATATATATATATATTACATAAACACCACCACTCACGGGCAGAGCCCTAATTTAGGAAGGGGTGTACTCGTTTAATGTCCGAGCAGGATGAAGCCAAGCCCAAGGAGAAAATAGCTCACATTCTCCCACCCGACCAGTTGCGAACCTGGGACTCCTCGCTTTGTTTGGCGAGTGCTCTACCACTGAGCTATCGGGTGCTTTTTATATAAATAAATATTTTAAAAAATACATAAGTATATACACATAAATATACGTGAAGCACACATACATACTCAAAGACAGCTATAATAATAATATATATATACAAATATATATATATATAATAATAATAATATCATATATATATATATATATATATATAATATATATAATATATATAATATGAAATATATCTGTATGTATCATAAAAATAAATATTTTTTTATATATCTTTATATATATATATATATATATATATATATATATAATAATAATATGCGCACAAATATGAAATATCACTATTATTAACACTATTATAACTGTCATCAACATCGATTATTGTTATTATTATTATTATTATTATTATATATATTATATATATATATAATAATATATATATATATATAATAATAACTATATATATATATGTATAATAATAACCATAATATATATATATATATTTAGCATATATGTAATAATATATATATTCAATATACATTCAATAATAATAATAACATATAATATGCGTAATATGTATAATAATAATATGTATATATATATATAATAATATAATATATGTATCATGTATAATAATAACGTATATAATATATGGAAATAACCAACTAATAATAAATATGTAATATGCAATAATATAATAATATGTAATATAATAACCATGTAGTAACAACCAACAACAACCAGCGTATGCTATGCTGCTGCTAACTCAACAATAATATATATATATATATATATATATATATTAACCACACCACATAGTTTTTATATTTAATTATGTTAAAGAGTATTTATGCTCATAGAACGATTGATGTTAATTAGGTTTATGAAAGTTAATCTCAACTCATGTTTTAGTTCTGTTAAAACGTTTCATTGGCAAAAACTTTTCTTGCTTGCAGGAAAAGAAATTTAAACTTTGGGGAAACAAAAAAGCTAAATTTTCAACAAATTTTCAGAGGGTAAAGTATATTTACTTATTTTAAAGTTTTCGTTTAATTCGCCCATCTGGTACTCACACACAAACTCACACACACCCACACACAAACACACCGTCACCACCGATTCCAAACACACACACACCACTTTTTACACATATATATATATATATATATATATATATATATATATACTTTATATATATAACTACTATATATATATATATATATATATATATATATATAGATATATAGATATATTAATAAATATTTGTTTTAAGATTCACTATTTATTTTATATTTATTTTATTCATTTTATTTATTTTATTTATTTTATTTTTATTTTAGATTTTTTTCTCTCTCTCTCCCTCTCTCTCTCTCTCTCTCTCTCTCTCTCTCTCTCTCTCTCTCTCTCTATATATATATATATATATATATATATATATATATATATATATATATATATATATATATACCTATATATATGCAATACTATTCCCTACCTTATTCAACTTATTCACAGCCGACCTATCAAAACCACAAACACATAACAACCTACACAGATGACATCGCCATAACCACCACAGACCCAAGCCTAAACAGAACAATTCTTTTCACTCAACAATACATCATATATATATATATATCTTTATATGAAACCCCTATATAAATATAATATAAATGTATACATATACAGCAGAAATCGAATATTTAGTCTTTGTATATTGAATATAGAACATTGATAATAAAAATATGAATATATAATAATATATATATATATATATATATAATAATAATATATATATATATATATATATATATATATATATATATGTATATATATATATATATATATTCATAAATATTAATTTTTAGATTTACTATTTCTAGTTAGATTTTCAAAATAAAACCATTTTAACACCCTTATTTTTTTTATTTTTCGCTTGCTGCGTGAAACCATTTTGAATGTTTCCGAATTCAATTTACACTACATATTTTAATCTGTTATAACACCATAATATAGTTTAGCCAACACAGGTACAAAAGTTTGGTAATAAATGGATTCAAATTAAATAATAAATAAATACATTCATAAAATGCTTGATTTCCTAAACGCACTTACGAAAATGGAGAAAATCTTTGTTCCCAATGTTTTGCTTTTAATTTTTAATATATATTTATATTATTTTAGATATTTATTTCTCAAAGTTATTGTTGAAACCTTTTATTTAATAATAATAATATATAATAATATGTAATATAATAATATGTAATATATATAATAATAATAATATATATAATATTAATAATATATATAATAATATATATATATATATATATATATATAGAAAAATAGTGTAATAATAATAATGATAATACCTATAATTTATACTTTCATAATTATAATAATATGTAATAGTAATAATAATAATATATAGTTATAGGAAAATCAAAACTAATAATATATGTATGTAATAATAACTATGTATGTTTATCAATAACAATATATAATATAATATTTATTTATATATATAATAATATATAATATATAATAATATCATATAGTATATAATAATATATATATATATAATATATCATATAATGTAGCTAACTTTAATATATATATATATATAATAATATATATATATATATATATATATATATATATATATATATATATATATATATATATATATATATATATATATATATATATATATATATATATATATATATATATATATGTATATACATACATATATATATATATATATATATATATATATATATATATATATATATATATATATATATATATATATATATATCTTATATTTTTACCTTCTTACCTTCTCACCCCTGACCACACCATCATGGAAGAGGCTACACTGCGCCCAGGTACCCCGCCGACGCAACCGACATCCTCCAGAGATCCTCCTCCAGGGATGTTTTGTTTCATGTTGTTCTATGCTGAGAATTACTTAAACTGGAGAGAAAGAAGTGGGATGTGTCCTCCGGAACCTGGTTACAGTTTTGACAGATGCTTGTGGTGGTTTGGTTAAAGTTGAATCTTTGTTTGTAGCATTGTAATTTGGGGTGATGGCCCCATCTTATCTTTACCAAGGATGACTGATTAGGTATTGATAACGAGTTGAATCCTGGTGCTATTTCTGGTGGGTGTTTGTCTAAAATGTTGTTTGGTGGTCTGCGTCTTAAGTGGTTTTCTTTTAGTGTCGTGTGGATTTGTTTGGTGTATGTTGTGTTGTTTGGTGGTGGTGGAATTTTGTTCAGGATTTGTTTGCAATATAGGGCTGGTAAAGAAGGAGGTTGTTTGAGT
>JABUQX010001458.1:37500-40000 GCA_015478945.1 Trachelipus rathkii
CTAACTTGTTAGTTTGGCATGTTACAGTCAGGTTGGAGGAGGAATGGATGAAGCTAGTTGAATTGTTTTGTATTGAGTGCATAAAATGTTGGAAGGCTGAAGGAACTTGGAAGTTGTTGGAACTTATTAAGTTTTATTTTGAGAGTTGATATTGTCATTCAGGGATGAAATGTGAACGACAGAGTTTCTGGATTTATATATATATATATATATATATATATATATATATATATATATATATATATATATATATATATATATATATATATATATATATATATATATATATATATATATATATATATATATATAAATATATATATATATATATATACTATATTATTAGATAGTTCAACTTTTATCCCAATTTCTTCTTTTGTTTTTAGTCTGTTTTGTCTATTGTTCTTGTTGTGTGGGGGTGTGTATGTGTGTGAAGATAGCAGATTTACATAGTCTTTGGCTTTCTAATGCTTACCAACATCATGACTAAAATCCTTTGCCTCTGTGGAATATCCATAATCTACTCTAACCCTAACCTTTGCTCTTATCTAGAGACTCAGATGGCTGAAATTCACCCTCTAACCGTTTAATATATCTAACTATAACTTATTTCATAATTTCCGTCTGAATGGTGGAGTGTGTGCCTATGTAAACATTAATACTCCTGTAACACGTCTCGTGAATCTCGAATCTCTAACTCGATGCTCTGTTGCTCAAAATCTTTCTTCCTTCAACTACAATATCTTGTGCTTCTGCTACTATTCTCCTAACAGAACAGATTATTTTCCGCTCTTCTTTGAATATCTTACTACCTCTTACGAGACTGTATCTTCTCATTCAAATACTGAGGTCCTCTATTTAGGGGATTTCAATGCATAACACTGAATGGTTGGGATCCTCATACTGGATTGGGTGGGGGAGGAGGCCGGAGATCATTCAGCACATTCTCAGTCTAGACAACTAATCAAAGAACCTACACACATACCGGATCGTCCCAACCAATTATTGAACCCACTTGACCTATGTTTCACCACTAGTCCTTCTCTCTATAAATACACTATTCGCTCCTATTGGTAAATCTGACCACAACCTTATATCTCTTAACTTTATTTTCTCTCCAACAGCTCCATCTTGCCCTACGCGTTTTCTGGCACTTTGATCAGGGGTGATTGGGGGGCCTTGCGTCGCTTCTACGCTAACTAATTGGAATGAATGCTTTGACTCTGATGACGCTTCAGCTTCTGCCATTAAGGTGGGGCTGTAATCGTTGTGGATAAAACAGGTTCATTCCTTCTTCAACTTAATCTTTCTCTCCTCATAATCGTGGTTCGATCGTGCCTGTTCTCTCTGGCCATTCAGGCTGAGACAGCGCTTATGAGTGTGGAAAAATTTTCGTTCTCCTATCACTCTCGCTAATTTCATTCAGCTAGAAATCGTTGCAGGATACTCTTCGACGAGCAAAGCGGGCTTTCATCAAACGAAAGTGCGCTAACCTCCTTGGTTCTCCTACTGACAAATCTTTCTGGCCTCTTGCCAAAAACATCTCTAACAACTTCTGTAAATCTGCCTTTCCTCCTCTTATTCTATCTGATGGATCTGTTGCTAACTCTCCAACTGAAAAGGCCAATCTCTTCAAGCCTCCTATTTTCCTCTAAATCAACCCTGGACGATTCTGGCATTCCTCCTCTCCCTCCTCCTCTCAGGTGTCCCATGTCTTTGCCTGTGATTACATTTGATCAGTGCATGGGCTCCTGATCTATGGTGATAGGAAGATGTGTGGCCCGGATGGCATCCTCCCGAGTTTTGAGAAGCGTGCTGGCCCCTTCCCTCGTTCAACTATATTCTCTATGTCTCAATACCTTTCCCTCAGTGTTGGAAGCACACACATGTCCAACCTATTTTCTGAAAAAGGAAGCCGCTCTGATCCTTCTAACTATCGCCCCTATAGCTCCCCTGTATTCTATCTAAGATCTTTGGAACCCTTCTCAACTCTTCATTTCTTAGACCATATGGAATCTCATTCTCTTCTTTCCTATCGCCAATTACGGCTTTCGGCGTTCGAGGTCTACTGATATACTTCCCTATTTAACCGATTTATGGTTTTCCGCCCTTAAGGGAACTACGGGAGACTTGCGTGGTGGCGCTTGACATATCAAAGCATTTGATAGGTATGGCACGCGTCACTGCTCTTCAAGCTCCCCTCTTTGGGTTTCCCTCTTCTCTTTGCTTACTTATGTCTGGCTTTCTTTCAAGTCGCTCAATATCAGCTGTGGTTGATGGCGACTTATTCTTCTTTTCTGTCAATAGTGTTCCTCAGGGTTCTGTCATATCTCCTACTTTATTCCTATTCATTAATGATCTTCCCACCTGCACATCTAACTCTATCCACTTATATGCCAATTGGCTCGACCCTTCATTCTTCAACTCATTTCAATTCTGCTCCCTCTCTTTTTTACTTCTAGAATTGCATCTCATCGTCGTAATCTTTCCGATTCTATTC
>JABUQX010001459.1:2500-10000 GCA_015478945.1 Trachelipus rathkii
GTGTCGAAAACCCGTCTTATGTCTGTCTTCTTTGGTTCTAATCTTTATTTTCCAATAGCTCCTTGGCCAAGGTCAAGTTTAGTGATATTATACTTGTCCCTGGCAAATTTAGTAAACAAGGTTTGGGAAGTAGTCATTGGCTCTGGATCGAATACCGTGATCCTATTAAGAGCCCTGTAATCCGAACAAACTCTTTTACTTCCGTCCTTCTTCTGTACTACGACTACAGGCGCAGAATAGGGCGACGTCGAGGGTACGATGATACCCATTTTTACCATCTTCTCTGTCTCCTTCTTTAGCTCAGTTCGGGTAGTATATAGAAGCTTGTACGGTCTGAGTCTTAAAGGTGTTTCAACGATGAGATCGATAGAATGGAAGTCATTTTTAGCCGTGCCGGGCACGTCTGTAAATATGTCCTCATACTTTTCTAGAATGATCATCAAATCCTTCCTCATTGAGTCAGTTATCTCCGTACTTATCTTCGTATCTGATAGCCTTTCTTTCTGTACAGGTGTTGGGTCGAAGTCTACAAGTCGGATATTCTCTTCGTTCTCAGTATCAAGAATAACTGCAGAAGCACACACCCCTCCACGATGTTCTCTTCGTTCTCAGTATCAAGAATAACTGCAGAAGCACACACTCCTCCACGATGTTGACCTTCATCCTCTTCTTCACTCTCTTCTCTCACGTTGTACTTTTTAAGCAAGTTAATATGATACGTTTTTATGACGTCACCAACTTGTATCCGGTAATTATCCTTACCGTATGGTTCTAACACTGGGTAAGGTCCAGCCCAACGCATGAGCATTTTATTATTCGACGTCGGTAGGAGTTCTAGAGCCAAGTCTCCTACTTTTAATTTTCTGCTCTTTGCACTTCTGTCGTAATATTTCTTCTGTGAAATCTGGGCTTTTGCTAGGTTCTCTCTCGCTAGCTTCAACGTCTCATTCAGGCGTTCTTGCAGATCAAAAACATATCGGTACGTTGACTTTGCTTCATCAGGGTTAATATCACCCTCCCATATTTCATGAAGTATTTGCATGGGACCTCGCACCGTCCTCCCATACAAAAGTTCGCAAGGTGAGAACCCGGTGGAATCTTGTGGAGCCTCCCTATATGCAAATAATAACGGTTCCAGAAATTTGTGCCATTTCCGAACTTGTTCATCACACATTCTTTTCAACATACGCTTCAGCGTACCGTTGAACTTTTCAGTAAGTCCCTGGCTCATTGGGTGGTAGACGCTTGAGAACTTTTGCTTAATGTTAAGCATTTTCGTTACGTCCCTCATCAAATCTGAATGGAACTGGCGTCCATTGTCGCTTAGGATCTCTTTGGGCACTCCAAGCCTCATAAAAATAGATACTAAGCTCTCGGTTACCTTCTGAGCCGTAATACTCTTTAATGGTACTGCTTCTGGGTACCTGGTCGCTGCATCCACGAGTGTTAACACGTACTGGTGTCCCTCGGATGATGGTGGCGAAATTGGACCTACTAGATCGATGACGACTCTTTGAAAAGGCTCTTCAATAATTGGCATAGGACATAAAGGAATCCTCTTCACAGCTCCTTTAGAACAGGTCCTTTGAAAAATGTCGCAGGAGTAACAGTGTCTGGACACGTCTTGATGTAAGTTCGGCCAGAAGAACTGTTGAGTGATCTTCCCCATAGTCTTCTTAACACCCTGGTGGCCTCCAAAGATCTCATCATGAGCCACTCTCATCACTCTAGTCCTATATTCCTTTGGTACAACAAGTGTGAATCTTTCCAGTTGATTCTCCACTACTCTTTTATACAATATGCCATTTTTCAAAACATACTTGTTTTCGCCTTTATTTACAGACTTCCATATTTTCTGTAGAGTCGCGTCATCTCTTTGTCTCTCTTTAAAAAACTTTCTATTACATGATCAGTTCAGTAATTTGATCGTCGTGAACCTCTTCTGTCTGGTTCGCGGCTGCGACACTATGTGTCTTAGAACTGTCTTTGTGGGGCATTTCGTCATTTTCCAATATGACGTTCTTCATACTGATGTCAAATTGACTCTCTTTCTCAATTGCACATTGCACAGTAGATCCCTCAATAGTGTCTTGCACTTCCAAATTATTTTCAGTATTTATCTGTGGCACAGCGTGAGCTACTTTACACTCATCAGCTGTTTTATCATCATCTCCAAAGGAGGAATTATGGGAGCTTCGTTCTATGAACAATGGTGTATCCGCGGTTGTATCATCATTCACTCCAATCATGATTGCTGACTGATCGACAGACGGTGCTTCCTCCATAAACTTATCTTCTTCCGTTCTCGCCTCACTCGACGTATGATTTCCTTTTTCGGCTTTGCGCCTCATCATAGATTCTTTAGTCGAATCATCTTCAGCAACGCTCGTCCCGATGGTAATCACGTAACTCCTTCTGATTTTGTTTCCTTCGTCTTGCACAAGATGCTGACCGGATCAACTTTTTGTCACCTCCCATGTGAGATTTGGCTGGTATGGGGGTAATGCCCCTTCGATATTACCAATAATCAAATATACACGACCTCTGGCAGGCACTGCCTGCGGTCGTTTCTGCCAAAGAAAATACGGGATGCTTCGATCTCAACGCTTGAGCGTAGTGGAACTTCACTTGTCGTGCTGTTAAAATTCTCATCGGTTTGTGTGTGTGCTTGTTGTAGCACTTCTCAGGTAATTCACTTACTTCTTGTCGTAGCGACCACCAAATTACAACTCTGATTACTTAATAGTTGGACGAGATAACCATTAAACCTTCCCAATATGTTTTATAAGGCCAATTTGTGGGAATATAGCGATCAAATCCGCCCACAACTAATAGTGTCTTCAAAAACTGTACGGGTTCTTTCCACCTGAAAATCATGGAACTTTCATTTTCAATTCTGAAAACCCACGGACCGCCTTGCTTTGACTCTTGCCGTCTTCTCTTTGCCTTTTCCAGAGTTGTTAAAAGCTCTGCACCACTGTTAAAATAATGAGGGCATCTGCAATCACGGCTAAGTGCCCTTTTCCTTTGACAATCTCTGTAAAGATACGAGTACAGCTTCTAGACTCGCTGCTTAGCTACGACTTTTCCTGCGTCATTAATCCCCCATTTTACTATTTTTAAGGCTGCATTATCCGTTGTTCTTGGCATGTGTTGATTGGTATTCTTGCTGTTATCGGTTCTATGATAACTATTTGTACTGAATCTCGATTTGAAATAATTGTTGTTATTGTTGTTTTTCGTGTTACTTTGATTCTGACTTCGTGCGTGACCTGACGTAAGTTTTATGTGATGTGCTTCAATGTAGTTATTAGAACTACTTACAATGCTTTTGATATCCTTCTCTTTCTTTTCTATCAAATATGTGGCAAGCTCTTTTGGTACTGTATTTAAATACTTATCGATTGAAAAGAAATCGATCATCTCATCAGCAGACATTTTTACACTGGCAGCGGTCAACCATTTCCGAAGAGCTTCCACAATTCTGCTTAAATATACGCTAGGACTATCATCTTCATCTGGGCGTATATTTTTATATTTCGAACAATATCCACTTTCGGTTAAATTGTATCGAATCAATAGGGGTTCTTTAAACTCTTCGTAAGTTTTTAATTCTTCGACCTTGCGTCTATTGAAAATATCCATCTCTTTCCCAGTGAGGAAAGTGCCAAGTACCATAGTTTGTTTTTCCTTTGGCACATCATTTGCTGATGCCTGCTTTTCGAACATCATCAGATTCTGTTCTATATCGTTGACTTTCTCATCGAAATTGGGCAACTTTAACTTCGGATATCGGCTTGCATGTGAGGTATTATTTGTATTCGAGGAGCTTTGAGACGCTGCTAAAGCAGCTTCATGTTGCCGCTGGCGATCTTCTGCCTCCAGCTTCATCTTTAAAATCCTTTCTTTAGATTCTTTGGCGATTTTGTCGGCTTCCAGTTTAGCCTGACGTTCGCGCTCGTCCGCTTCCATTTTCTCCTTTCGCGCTTCAGCTTCAGCTTTTTCTTTACGCGCTTCTGCTTCAGCTTTTTCTTTACGCGCTTCTGCTTCAGCTTTTTCTTTACGCGCTTCTGCTTTCATCATTATATTTTTCTCTTCCAGTGCTGCACTGATCTTCTGCTGCTCTATCTCCTTTTCCATGTGGAGCTTTAGCAACTCCATTTCTCTAGCAAACTTCTTTTCTTCTACTTCAATTTCCCTTTCCCTCTCACGCTCTTCTCTCAAATAATTTAATGCATATTATCTTTATTTATTGGTAAGTTGACATTTAAAAAAAATTAAAGATTGAAGTGAAACATATACCTTTATGACATATGATACGGTTTATTCAAAAGAATAAAGACTGATTTAGAATTAATGAAAAGGAAAAGCACTAAATAAACACATCAAACTTTTTAGGGGTTGAAGTAAATAAATAAATAAACAGTTCAATATAAGAAAACACAAAGCACATCACTTATCCCATGGGAGCATCGATTAAGCATAACCTGATCCCAAAGAAAAAGAAAAAAAAATTGATAATGAAATTTTAACTAAGCATACGTAAAGACGCTCTCATAAAAGAACTGTTTTTCCTTTTGTTCTTGCTTTACAAACGAATGAAATTTTATCTGCTTTTGTATGTCTTTTCAAATAAATTTTAGTTTGATATAAGCTCCACCTTAAAATGAGAGTGCTATTTGATTTATAATCCGAAACAAAATAAAAAAATTTACCTAACTAACCTCAACATCCAACTTCCCGTCAGCGAAATTGAATGACTTATCTTCTCCATTATTAGTAGCACCCAATGAATGTTTATATGTGGAAAAAGTAATCATTATTACCCATAAAGACTATGAGGAACGGGAATGTTATGGAGAGGTATATCATATAGTTCAAGAGCGTATTCATTAATTACATCAGCGTTATCAATAGGGCGTAGCATGCGAGGGACGAAATGCACGGAAGTAAATCTATTCCTTGGAGTAGGAACAATATTTTGAGGCAAGGGGTTTTGTTAAGGTCTAAGTTATGTAAGTTACGCCTAAGTTATATAAGTTACATAAGTAGCGAGATAGGGATTTTGAAAAGAATTACTACTCTTCGTAGGAAGTTTTCTCAAAATATGACAAAAAGCATTACAAATGGACAATATTATGACAAATACTATAGATCTAGAAGCGTAGAATATATATATATATATATATATATTATATATAATATATATATATATATATATATATAATTATATATTATATATTATTTATACTATATATAATATAGTATATATATATATATGATATATATATATATATATTATATATAAATATATATAATATATATATAATAATATATATTATATATATATATAATTATATATATATAATTATATATTATAATATATATAATGTATATATATATATATATATATATAACTATATATATATATATATATATAATATATATATAATATAGGCAAGTACCATATTACAGACTGCTATTTTTGCATGACCCCAATGCTCAAAGGTGAGATAATTATTTACGTAATATAGTCATTGACTATAAATCTAGAAAGGTTTATAAAATACTTTTGTAGCCTATTGAATTGTAATTGTGTATAAAAAAATCGTATATTTGTATCGATTAAGGCTTTCAGATGTAAATTTAATATATATAATATATTTATTGTATATACTATATATATATATATATATATAATTATATTATAATATATATATATAATACTATATTAATTATATATATATATAATATAACTATTATTATTATATATATATATATATATATATATTATAAATATATTGTAATATATTATATATATATATATATAATATATATACTATATATATATATATATTATAATATTATATTTATTATAGTATATTATATATTATATTATATATATATATATATATATATATATATATATAATATATATATAATTATTATATCTATATATATATATATAATATATATATAGTTATATTATATAATATATACACAATATATATATATTATTATATATATATATATATATATATTTATATATATATATTATATATATATAGTTATATATATTATATTATATATATATATACTATATTTAAATATATCGATGTGAAGATGTAAAACTGCACGAAAGTTATAAAGAGATCGTGTAAAAATAGTTTCCATCCTGTTATGAAAAGTGAATGTGTCAATGTGGATATGAATGTTAAAATGAGTTATTATTATTTAGAGAAAGTTGGGAAAGCCTTTTTTCAGGTATCAATTAGAAGTTAAACAACACACTATAGTCTCTACCTCTGATGTTCCTTCTGCTCATTAAACCACATACTCTTACATTGCCAGCCGAGTTCTCATGTTCCTTCTCCACCTGAAAGTACTGGAGCTACAAGACATATTAGAAATATAGGAAGTGTGACCTGACACTAAAGTGACATATCAGCCCTACGTCAAAACCTCTTCGCCAAGACTCTCACTCATCTCATATAGTAAATTAAAATTGACTTGCTAGAAAAATTCTTGTCTTCTAAAGAGAACGCACACTTCTTGCAATCTCGTCTTAGTGAGGGAACAACCTCCTCTCTCAGAAACTACATAATTTGGTTCAGAAAATAGAATGTAGATTTGAAACTGCATTTACAGGTGGCTCAGGCATCTATTTGGTGTATTGCAATGAAGTAAAGGGTTTAATTGAGGCACTTGACGTTCCTTACCAACCAAGTGAATAGAGGCTCTTCATTGATTCTTTTAGCAGAAGCTTGAGTTTTGTCATTACTCTTAAAATATTGGCAATAAAAATGGCATCCGTACCTATTGCCCATTCAGTTCAGTTAACAGAAAACTACAAAAACATGGAAGTATTGATTAATACATTCAAGTACTCTAACCACAACTGGTAATATGTGGTGATGCTTCAAGTAAGTATATATATGTTTCCCAGTTTCTTCTTGTCATTATAAATCTTCATTTTAAAAAAATTACCTTGAAAAAAATATAAGTTCTTAGAAACCATGTACATCAATATGAAAGCATAAAGACAGTTTTCAATTTTAATTTACTACATTTAATGTATTTAAGAATTAATCCTTTCTTTCAGATTGTGTTTGCCTTCTTCTTGGGATGCAGAAGAGAAGGCTACACAAAATATCCTTGCTTCATGTGTCTATGGGATAGCCATGCTGATAGTCTTCACTATAAGCAAAAAAACTTGCCAGCTCAAGAGACATTCCAAATTGCCTGCCACAACGTGGTAGCTGAACCTCTAGTCCCTCCCAAAAATGTTTTACTGCCTCCTCTTCATATATAAAGCTTGGCCTGATGAAGAACTTTTGTCAAAGCACTGAATAAAGAAGGCCAAGCTTTTAAGTATCTACTGCAAAAATTCCCACACATCAGTGATGGAAAGCTCCATGCAGGCATATTTGACGGTCCCCAAATTAGAACTCTGTTAAAGGACAAGCATTTTTACACAAATATGGAGCCAAGTGGGAACAA
>JABUQX010001460.1:5000-10000 GCA_015478945.1 Trachelipus rathkii
TAAAAACTAAATAAAATTTTATCCTTGTATTAATAATAGTCTTAAGATTACATAACAAAATCAAATGCTATAAAGAATATTCACTTCTTGAAGATACAAGAAAATAGTGTTACTGCTAAAGTGGGAAGATTCAGATAAGATATGGGATAATCTTTTAGAAGGTGTTATGGACCGTAAAGTAGGAAAATAACGACAGCGAATAGGGTCCAGATGGGAACAATCAATGAAGATATGATGAACAGATTGCGGGGTGTGGCGACGGCAAAATTTGCAAATGGGAGGAGGGTCTCGTGACATATAATGACTGTGAGTGATATTAGTGTGGCCAATACGAAGGCGTGCAAGTATCACCTCATGTAAGCGCTTTCGTCTGTGGGAGGAAGACCACTCACCGATGTTCGGCTTTATGTTTCTGAGTTTCCTTCCCCGCCGATCACTCGTCCAGCACTCTTGCCAACAAGATCGAAAGCCCCGTCGGAGAGCAGGATAGTAATCAGTTGATGGGAGGCGGCCTTGTCGAATGGCATCCGGGAGGTACCTGGAACAACTCCGAGAAGAGGAGGCGGCCATTTTGGCCTCTCTGTCAGCGATTTCATTGCCAGTTACCCCTACATGAGAGGGAGTCCAACATAAAATAATTTGTTTCTTACGGGAGTGGAGAAGTCGAAGAAATTGTTGTACAGCTGATACCATTGCGTTTTTAGAATAAGGGGTTTTTAGCGCTTGTAGCGCGCTAAGCGAATCTGAATAAACGACATATGAGTGATCTTGGTTAAGGATTAGAATTCGAGAAAGGGCAATCATTATAGCCGTTAACTCTGCTGTAAAAATTGAAGCATAAGGGGGAAGGGTATGGGAGAGGTTGCGGTCAGGAAAGACAGCAGAAGCCCCCACACTGTCCCCTGTTTTAGAGCCGTCAGTAAACACTGGAGTAAATTCATCGTGAACTGCGGCATGAGACAGGAATGATGCTTTTAACAGGGCAGCAGGATGGCTAGATTTGGAGAGAGATGTCAGAGCCAAGCAAATGGTGGGAGAGGGGAATAGCCAAGGTGTGTACCCTTCGTCATAAGAGAAAGGCAGCACCTTTTGCAAAGGGATGTTAAGGAAATTAAGGATGTTATGAACTGTGTTTGCAAATGGCCAGTAATTAGGATTCTGAGGTATCTCCTGCAGAATCGGTGTCAGAGCAGACGGTTTTGGGGTTTGAAAACGAAGATAACTTGTACACATGATTATTCCCTTCGAAGAGAGAGTGGCATCACATTAGATTCAACTTCAAGGCTCACCCGGGGGGACGATCGGAAGGCTCCAGTGGAGATACGGATCGCTTCGTTTTGGATGGGATCTAACAGGTGTAGTAGTGTTGTGGAGGCCTGACCATATACTGCACAGCCATAATCCAGTTTCGATCGGATTAGGGCTATGTAAAGACGTAAAAGGGACTTGCGATCAGCACCCCAAGATTTTGAGGCGAGATGACGTAACAGGTCAAGGGCGCGATGACAAGTTGTTTTCAGGTGTTTAATATGCGGTGCATATGTTAAGTGGTCATCTAGGATGAGCCCTAGAAATTTGACCTGTGAAGTTACAGGAATGGGCGAACCAAATAAGGTTAGGTTCGCTGGAAGAAGGTGGCAAGTTCTTCGATTCCCTTTTTTCTTAAAAAGCACTGCTGAGGTTTTGGTGGGAGAAAAATGGAAGCCATGGGAGCTAGCCCACTGTGAAATATTTTCAATAGCTAGTTGAAGTTGCCGTTCGAGAAAGGGCAGCCTGGCACCGGCTATGTATAATGCTAAGTCATCGACATATAGAGAAAAATTGACAGTCGCTGGAATAGAGGTAACAATATCATTAAATCCGAGAGCAAATAGTAGTACACTTAAAACACTACCCTGCGGAACGCCTTCATCCAGAGTAAAGTGGCGTGACAGAATAGAAGAGCACCGAACTTGCATGGATCTGTTTGACAAAAGACATTTAATGAAAAGAGGGAGTTGTCCGCGAAAACCGAGCGAATGGAGTTTAAGGAGGATCCCAGTTCTCCACGTTGTGTCGTAAGCTTTTTCCAGGTCAAAGAAGACGCCAAGAACCATCCCACCAGTTGAGAAGGCTTCCCGGATGTCATGGTCTAGTTTTAACAAAGGGTCCGCGGTCGAACGATTTTTGCGAAAGCCAAACTGGAAGTTTGAAAAAGCTTGGCGACTCTCCAGAACAGGGAGAAAGCGGCCTGAAACCATTTTCTCCATTAATTTACAGGTATGGCAGGTCAGTGAAATTGGTCTTTGGTTATCCGCCAGCTTCGGATCTTTCCAGGTTTGGGGATAGGAATTACAATAGCTGTAGTCCAAATAGATGGAAAAGAGGATTCGATCCAGATTCTGTTATATAGATCCAGCAAAAATGCTGATGCTGAGGGATGTATATGACGGAGCATGATATACGAAATCATGTCTGGACCAAGAGCACCGTCTTTGCTACTCGCCAGTGCAGTTTGATACTCTGCAAGTGTAAAAAGACGGTTGTAGGTATGATCTTCCCCTTTCGCTGTTGAAAAGTCTGGCAGTGCTGTGTCAGTTCTCAGTTTTTGAAAGGCTTCAGTGTAGCGGAATGAACTCGAATGGCTAGCGAAGCTATAACCTAACGCATCCGCTACCACCGAAGGAGCGGAGATCGTATCCGTTATATCAGGCCCATAACGGAGGACTGTGGGTGAGGAGTTATTAGATCGACGAGATATTTTCTGTGTAACTTTCCACACTAAAGGAAGGGGAGTTGTGGAGTTAACAGTCGATATGTAAGTTCGAAAATATTGCTTACGCGTTTGACGATTAATTCGCCGAGATCTCGCTGCGGCTGCTTTAAAAATAATCATGTTTGGGGTGGTACGGTTCCTTTTGTATTGCTTGTAGAGTTTCTTCTTCTCTCGGTTGGCTTGTGCGCACTCTTGGGACCACCAAGGGGTTGCCGACCGCCTGCCTGAGGAAGACTGTGGGATGCAAGCTTCCGCTGCCGAAATGACTACTTTCTGGAAGAAGCAAAAGGCTTCATCAACAGTCTGAAATCGGTTATTAAAAGGAGAAAGAGGGATAGCTGTGGCCTGATAAAAAGGAGCCCACTCCGCTCGATCATAACGCCAGCTGGAGTTGGGTTTTTGCATTGGGCTTGGAACAAGCTCATTTAATGCTATTGGGTAATGATCACTGCCGAATAAATAATCAAAGCGGGACCAGGTAAAACGATCCATAAGGGAATGGGAGCAAAAGGAAATATCAATACAAGAAGAAGTGTGTGTATCTAAACGTTCATAGGTAGGGAGTCCTGTGTTAAGGCATCCCAGGGAAAAGGGGGTTAGAAGATCTATTAAGATCTTGGATTTGGATGAAGTGACAGAGTCACCCCATAATGGGTGGCGGAGGTTGAAGTCACCTAGTATAACAACCGGAGTAGGGAGCTGTTTAAAAAGATCAGTTAAGTCGACCTTAGTAAATTCACTACTCGGAGCTAAGTAGACTGAACATATAGTAATGTCGATGGATAAGTGAATTCTTGCCGCTACTGCATGAAGTTTGGTTTGAAGAGGGACTGGGGAATAGGGGATAGATTTGTGAATGAGTATTCCTGCCCCTCCCCTATCATTGTCACCTCTTTCTATAGAAGTTAACGGCGATTTATATTCAGATGGTTGAAAGAAGTCACGACTCACGAAATTAGAGTAATAGCCACGACAATTCCATTGAAGGAAAGTAGTCATGATGAGTTATGACTTGAACAAGTTCTTCGAAATAGAGTAAAAGCCACGAGCAATCCATTGAAGGAAAGTAGTCCATGATGAAGTTATGAATATTATGGTGGTGGTCTATTAGAGACAATGTCTCTATGTGACTGGGGTAATGTTTAGAGGTGGATACAGACTGAGAGGGAAGGTTGAGGCGTGGGTCTCGGCGAGGAGGGGGAACAAAACCTGGGGGGCCAGGGTAGTCATACACTAGAGATTTGTTAGGTTGTATGACCTCTTTTAGGGAGGAGTTTTCAGATGTATTTGGTGAAAGAGCTTCACCATGAATGCGAGATAAGTTGAGTTCAACCAAGTCCAACTTATTATGTGGGTTTGATTGGTCAATAGAAGAGCAACCAAAATGCTCGTGTTTATTAATGGGAGTGGAATCAGTATCTGCCAAGTAAGCAGATTCAGAAATGTGTAAGGGATGTGGAGTTGCTTCCATGGAACTGGGGAAGGAAGATGTTACCGGAAAGGTGTCATCTTTTTGAGAAGGAGTTGGGGTCGCGATAAAGGGTTCCAATATGGGATTCGTTGGATTGACAAGTTCCGATACTGGAGACTTTGCTAGTAATTCGTCGTGGGAGTGATTTTGGGAGATTGGACGATTTAAGTTAGAAATGGGGACCTCTGGGTCTCCCTTCATGCCTCCAATAGAACCAGAGCGCTTAGAGCGCTTGCGGCGTTTGCGTTGGACAGTCTTCCATTCGCCTTTCTCGGAAGCGCAGGAAGTATTAGAAAGAGAGTGGTTCATCACATCAAGCTCCATTTGGGAGCTGTTTTCCATTTCATCTGTTAAGATATAGAATCCCTTGGGGAGCGCTGAGATGGGAAATTCAGAAGAAGAATTATAGGAAGACTCGGAAGAGCTAGAATTATCCTGCAAACTATTAGAGGGTTCATTGGTAGGCTGTCCGATAGCTGCGATTGCCTGGGTACAATCTATTAAAGTAGTTGATTTTGTCCCTTGAGTGGACTTATGGCGAGGTCTCTTCTGAGTTACATTTGTTACGTCTGGGGTTAGTGTGTTTTTGTTTAAAAATTCGGACGCTCTGTATTTTAACGAATAATCTTTAGCTTGGCGATTATTCTTTTCTTTGCCTTTGGGGACATCTTTTACAGGAATTTGAGTAACGGTGGGAGGTGAATCAAGAGACAAAGAGACAGTCCTCTTACATAAGTTTGGAGAACTCATTGGGTAGGCATGGGACAGTGTGTC